>JAJAGP010001927.1:0-147248 GCA_025084515.1 Ancistrus triradiatus
AACAGCTTCAGCTCTGGGATGTTGGTGGGTTTCCTCACATTAGCTGCTCGCTTCAGGTCCTTCCACAGCATTTCCATTGGATTAAGGTCAGGACTTTGGCTTGGCCATTCCAAAACATGAACTTTATTCTTCTGTAACCATTCTTTAGTGGAACGGCTTGTGTGCTTAGGGTCGCTGTCTTGCTGCATGACCCACCTTCTCTTGAGATTCAGTTCATGGACAGATGTCCTGACATTTTCCTTTAGAATTCTCTGAAAGCATTCAGAATTCATTGTTCCATCAATGATGGCAAGCCGTCCTGCCCAGATGCAGCAAAACAGGCCCAAACCATGGTACTACCACCACCATGTTTCACAGAGGGATAAGGTTCTTATGCTGGAAAGCAGCGTTTTCCTTTCTCCAAACATAACGCTTTTCTTTTAAACCAAAAAGTTCTATTTTGGTGTCATCCATCCACAAAACATTCTTCCAATAGCCTTCTGGCTGGTCCACGTGATCTTTAGCAAACTGAGCCATGTTTAAAGCTCTGTACATGAACTGAACCCTGAATTAGTGAATAAACGTGACCGGCACAGAATCGGTTATATGAGTCTGATCGCCTGAGCACGCTCGTTTTTAGATGTTCAAACTTCAGTCTTTATGTATTTACGTTTTTATACCTCAATTCTACACATCGCGGAAATCCTAGGGCCCCAAACCCATCACGTTCTTTTATTTAATGGGTTTGATAACGTGTACGATATAATGATAACATAATGGCAACTTGACGTTTCTTATGCATTTCTGTTAACATTTTGTCAAACTACTGACATTTTAATTAAGTGATGAAATTGCTTTTTTAACATGACTGAAAAAAAGATTGTCTCTGGCTCACCGCTGAAAGTTGACCGGACTTGTTGGAGGTGGAAACCTAAGAAAGTGTCATAGTGAGAGTCTATTGAGCTTCCGTGCCAGGTCTTGTGTAGTCCATGCCTGAGCAGGTTATAGCTTTTGTCAGGCTGTATGATGGGAATGTGACAGTATTAAGCAGGTGGCTTTAATGTTATGGCTGATTGATGTAAATGGAGACCTTTTGGTGTGTCCTGAGGACAATGCTGATGTAATCAGTGGATGAAATACGAGCCCCTTTCTGATTTCCCTTTCAGCAGTACGTGTTTAGAGTCAGCAGACATGGACCTTTTGTGGTGCAGAATACAGTGGGTGGTCAAGTTTATACAGTACATCATTGTCAGGACCAAATGTCGCCACAGGGGAAAAAAACTGCAACTATCAACTACAGTTAGAAGCTCATTAAGTAAATGGAACGTCTCCACAATATTAGAAAGACAAACCTAGTAATGAGCAATACTGATAATAAAAATAGTCTGTGAAACATTCAACTGTAATTAAAATTATAACCCAAGTAGGAAAAAGTACATTTCTAGACTTGTGTATCACTTGAAGGCACTTAATTCGTTCCTGATTTGTAAAAAATATATATTTATGCCCTTTGGATGCCTGAGCCCTGCTGAATTCATTAGCTAACTAGTTAATGATTCTCCTTGCAGAATAATTGGAGAGCTTCTCTGCTTTCCCCAAGTTAAAATATCCCCAGAGGAAATGCGGAACGGACTATTTTTCTGTCAAAGCCAGCCAAATCACCATGCTCGAGCTGCTTTCATGCCAGTCTGAGCGGGACTGACTCCAATGATTCGACTCACTGCTTTTAAACAGAGACAGTTCTCCTCTCTTTGGGCCGAATTTGGAGCTTGATGACACCCATTGACAAAACCTGTTTGATACTAAAGAATAAATAGGTGGCCAGGGCATCCTCAGCAGCTCCCAGTATGCATTGCAGGTCTGGTATGCCACGACTGTTTATTTATTTATTGTTGGATTTAGTCCGTTAGATTCAGTACTTGTGTTCCCAACAAACAGTCACTGATAGCCATTGTTTGGGTGGAATCTAAAATCTCGCTTCTTGTTAGTACAACCTCCAGCGCTTTATCGTTTGCATACTAAGCACTGCTAAAGACAGATGCTGGTACATCCCTTAAGTTACATACAGCAGGAACATTGCTTTCCCCATGGGCTTTTGTTTGTTATCCCCACACAGTGAAATGAAATGTTCGCCCATGGAACCTTTACATGTGCATGTGTCCTGCTTGTATGGATAGGGTTAGGGTTAAGGCTAGCATTAGGGCTGGGGGGGGCGCTAACTTTAGGGTTAGCATTAGGGTTAGGGCTAGAATTAGGGTTAGGGTTGATGTTTAGGATTAGGGATAGGGCTCGCATTAGTGTTAGGGCTCAAATTAGGGTTAGGGTTGATGTTTAGGATTAGGGCTACTGTAGGGTTAGCATTAGGGTTAGGGATAAAATTAGGGTTAGGGTTGGTGTTTAGGATTAGGGCTGTAATCTAGCGTTAGGGTTAGCATTAGGTTAGGGTGATGTTTTAGGGTCAGGGCTAGGGCTTTGTTGCTTAGGGTTAGGGCTAGGGTTGATGTTAAGATAACGTTCATTAGGGTTAGGTAATGGCTCACTTTGGCGTAGCGTTAGGATAGAAATTAGGGTTAGGCTGATAATTAGGGCTAGGGCTATATTAGGGGTAGGGTTGAGGTTTTTAGAATTAGGGCTAGCGTTAGCATAGGGTATGGCCTAGGGTTAAGGGTTGATGTTTAGGATTAGGGCTAGCATTAAGGGTTAGGGCTAGGATTAGGGTTTAGCATTAAGGTTAGGAAATAAATTAGGGTAGGTTGATGTTTAGGGCTAGGTCTTGCATTTAGGGTTAGGGTTTGATTTTTTAGGATTAGGCTAGATCTAGAATTAGGGTTAGGGGTTGATGTTTTTTAGGATTAAGGCTAGCATTAGGGTTGGGCTAGCATTAGGGTTGATGTTTAGAATTGGGCTAAGGCTTCACATTAGGGTTAGGGTTAGCATTAGGGTTGAAAGTTTAGTATAGGTCTAGGGCTTCACTTTAGGGCTTAAGGGGTTTAGGGTTAGGGTTAAGGGCTAAGCTTGCATTCCGGGCTCACTTTTAGGGCTAGCATTAAGGTTGTGGCTAGCATTAGGCTAGGGTTGAATATTTGGCTAGGACTCACTTTAGGGTTAAAACTAGAGGAGCTAGCCTTAGGGTTGGGGCTAACAAGGTTTAGGCTCACTTTAGGGCCTAGTTGTTAGGGTTAGGGCTAGCAATAGGGCTCGACTTCAGGGCTAGCATTGGGTTGATGTTTAGGTTAGGGCTAAGGCTACATTAGGCTCACTTAGTGCTGCATTAAGGTTAGGTCTAGCATTAAGGACAAGGGCCTAGCATTAGGGCTAAGGGTTGATATTTAGGATTGAGGGCGAGGGCTCACTTAGGGTTAAAACTAGAGCTAGCTTTGGGTTGGGGCTAACATTAGGGTTAGGGCCTAGCGTTAGGGTTAGGGCTAGCAATAGGCTCACTTTAGGGCTAGCATTAGGGTTGGATGTTTAGGATTAGGGGCTTAAGTCTAGCATTCGGGCTCACTTTAGGGCTAGCTTAAGGTTAGGGCTAGCATTATGGCTAGGTCTAGCATTATGGCAGGGTTGATATTGTTTTTAGGAATTAGGGCTAGGGCTCACTTTAGGGTTCAAAACTATATCTAGCTTTAGGGCTGGGGCTAAGCATTAAGGTTAGGGCTCACTTTTACCGGGCTAGCATAGATTCGGTCTAGGGCTTACTCTAAGGGCTAGAGGTAACATTTAGGATTAGGGCTAGGGTTGAGGACTAGGGTTAGGGACAGGGTCAGAGTTAGAGTTAGGGCTACATTTAGGGATAGGGCTAGCATTAGGGTGAGCGTTAGGGTTGAAGGCCAGGGTTACGGTTAGCGTTAGGGCTTGGGTTAATATTAGGGTTGAGGTTTTAGGTTTAGGGTAAATCCTAGAGATGCATGTTTCTGCACTCTACTGAACTCTATTGACTTTAATTGACTTTAAGGAATCACCTCGGTTATAAAATACACAGAATAGCCACTCCTATTTGCCACTGAAATGAAAATGTGAAAGAATAAGGTTTTGGACTTCTATTCCTGTTGTTTTGCATTTTTGATTTTCAGGGCATATTGCAAGTTCCTGATGTTTGACATCTAACTTGGTCTTTAGATTTCCATTTTTTGATTCTTGCACCAAATCTTTCGCCTCCTGTGTTGGATTTTCTTCCTATCCTTTCCATAGTTTTAATTGACAACTCTTGAGGCCATGGTTTTTCAATTAGAGTAACTGATTAGCATGTGGGTCCTGCACTCCTTTTAACTACGGACTAACACATTTTTAGACTCTTGGATCTTGGATCAGAATATGCCATTAATTTAAATATTGAATTTGTTTCAGGCTTCTTCAACAAATCCAGTGCAGTTATTCATTAAATCTGTCCCGTGGATTTGACATCTGTTGATTTTGGTTAAGGTGTTTATGAGCAACACCAAAAAACGGGAACGTGCTCCATTGTAGTTGTTCGATAATTTGCCAGGGGTGTGAAGCAATGATTCTGTCAACATTTATATTGTGATGCCCTTGAGCACTTCATCAGTGATTGTTATTGTGGCTTCTTAAAAGTACGTCCTTGCTCTGGAGATAAAGCATGCCAGCCATGGCTAACAGGACTATGATTAAAGTGACCTTATGATTCAGACCTCCATGGACTTCTCATCATCCACAGCCATCTGTAAGCTTTTCCTTTAAGCTTGTGACATAAAGACTGTTTTAAGGTGCATTGAGCTCCTTTTTCCACTAACTTGCCGAGCAGCCCTGATCAGTCATTCACTCTCAGTCAGCTTTCCAATAGCCTGGACTGACACATCTTTAATGTTGTTGTTGAAACAGCTTGCCTTTTTTGAGTGTTCATGTTGCAAACTCGCTTTAAAACATTCCCACTTCAACATCTACAAAATATCAACACTCGCTTCTCTTTCTCCACTGGGGCCTCATTGTTGGTGTGGTCTCTGTGGTGATTATCAGATTGTTTATGATGGTCCTGACTGGTGGGTTTCAATATTGGTGTTTGGTTATTCGCTTGCTCAGACAAAGAGGATATTGGGGCATTATTTATGATATAATTAAAAAAAACATGCCTGAGTTAATGGAACTACTTATTGCCTATCTAGGGAACTAAACACTGGGGTAAAACCTTGTGTTATAAATAATCCTCCTGAATTTTACACGTCAGTTAAATGACAGAAGCAGAATTGAGAACGTGTGCTGAGACTTCCCAATGGATAATCTCATCCACGACTATGGTAACCGATTCTAACAGCGTAGCTTGTTTCCATCTAAGTGACTCTAAGTGCTCCAAATGTCCTTACCAGGGAAGCAATCTGGCGTAAAAGTCAGACCCATTTTCAAACCTGCGCCAACTAGCCAACTTATTGCAATTAAACTGCAGCGCTTGTTGCTTACAGTCATATTTTTGTTAATTAGCCACACAGTTCAGGCTGCAAGTTCTCTCAAGTCCAAGTCGCCACATGTTTTGAACGTCAGTGAGTACAAACAGAATGTTTTAGATTTCTGAAATGAAATGACCCATGACTTGTTTTTTGAATATCATTCCTTTGTAGCGTCTTCTATCCTCAGCTAATAGACAGGTTTACAAACACAGACTAAGACAGACGGAACACATACTGAGCTGTACTAGTTGAAAATTGGGTTGCAGTTTTACCTGGCCTCAAATGATCAGTGCAGCCAAGTTAATGTTATTACAGGTGTCTGTCTACATTGGGAAACACATAGTCTAGTTATGCTACTGTAATGTAAAAATAAAGGGCATTTTCACAAGAAATCCGCATGCAAATTATACATAAATGTGTCAGAGATACCACTGAAAACGTGAGCTTTTTACTTTAAGTTCACAATGGTTATAGAACATACAGTCCTGTAACGACCCTGTGCAGGTTAAAGCCGTATCACTTAAGAGGATGGTGTGGCGGATCTGATACTTTTGTTGGACGGAAGCCAAAATGCGTTGATAGACACCAGGGGTGTAACGATACACTCTGCTGACGATGGGATTTTCTCACAGATATCTGGTTTACATTCGATAAAAGACATACCTTTTTTATTTCTGAACTGTAAACAATGCAAAGCAAGGAACATTGTCTTATACAAGTTCTTAAGCAAGGAAAACAAACTAGTTCTCTGCATTTAAAAGAAATGACCAGGTATGCAACATACTCTGCTGTAGCTTCGTCACGTATTAAATAACCGAGTGAAAACAGATTATTTATCAGATTAGATTATTTATTAGAGTAAAGAATCTTTACTCTGCTGCAATTAAAAGAAATTAGGAGTCTCACTGAGCATGGGATATGCGTATGACTGTACACCCTGGAAAGACAGTATTGCGATCAACGCGGACGATCAGCCAGATGACTCAATGAGTGAATGTGAACCAGCTTATATAGCTATAAGTTATAGGGGGATATACAGGTAGTGGAGGGAAACAAAGGAGTACTACTTACAACAGGACAGGCACATAGACTTAGCGGAAAGTCATCCACACCAACACAAAAAGACGTGCACAAAAAAGTCTCTAAACACATCAACCAGGTCAGAACCATCGACAAGCTCTTTAACTCCCACCTCTGCACGTGGATCCGCAACGTTCCTTTTCTGTTTACTTCCACAGCGGCTGGAGTTAGACAGATCTTTATTACCTTTAGTAATTTATTTGTAAGGCTTGGTTGTTAAAACGCACGGACGTTGATACTGCACTCGTACCTGTACTCGGTTCTCTGAACCGTTCTGTTTCCTTGTTTATGATTCGGTTGAGTGACAAGCCTGAAATCACTGGATAGTCGATTCACTGCACTTAATCGAGATCAGATGCATTCGTGCTGTCACCTTACAATGAATGCCCCGCTGCTGCCCTGCTAGCTGTCCTGTATGATTTGTACTTCATGTATTCCTGCCAAGAAGCAGCTGACCTCGGCAGACACAAAGGCCATACACCTGCGGGCACAGTGCCAACTCGGCTCCCTGCAGGTTACCTGACACTCCATACGCCTGTCACATTAATGTGAAGCTCCTAGCGTGATGCCAGCCAGGCGTGCTGAGGCACAGATGCCTCTGATTTACTGGGTGGAGCAAATTAGAGATTAGCTGGAGTTTAATATCCATCTGTCCGGACCGTGTCGCTTGTGACGGGTATGTTACCAAACTGCAACGCATTTCTCACAGTGACTGACACGATGCAGTGCTCGTCGGTGTTTCTACCATTTTATCTTTAGAGCACCGGATGTGTTTGTGGAGTTTGTGAGACCCTGATAATAGGACGCCTAAAGTAAAGAATACAATGCAAGATGGTGCATGGCGGTGTCTGCTGTAGCCAGGTACGAAGTGCATGTGGCTGTTTCCCCAAAGTCTTTCGATTGTATACTGCACCATATCCAAGGTCCACAGAGCTGGTAAAAGTCCAGCCTGTCTTCAGATTGTACCTTCATATGGCTTTGAAATGTCTGGGTGGTGACAGCTGAGCTTATTTTCAGCATCACTCATAAAAAGTGCATGGCTAGCAAAGACAGCTTTGAACACTTGGACTGTCAGGCCAGGCAGAGCGACAGAGACGAGCAGACAAAGCCGGTCAGACAGAGATTTATTCAGGTAACTCACACAAACAGTGCAGGGCAAAGCAGAGGCGATATCAGGCTCCATGTGAGGGACAGTAACGGATGAGCAGGCTGGCAGAAGCGATGGCACATCAGAAGGAGTGAGCTGGGGCGACCAGGTCGTGCTTACAGCCAGTAAGCCTGGGTAATTACACAAAGCAGGTACGGGACCAGCTAAATAGGAGCACTAATGAATAAGGAAAGGAAACAGGTCTGGAATAAAACACTTAATTGAAAGAAGTCTGCGTTGGGTTGTGACACGTTTACTTGGGATAGAACAATGTGGTCGTTGTGTTTAGAGACTTTTCTGTGTAAGTTCCACGTGTTTGTGTGGATTTTCATCTACTTGTTTGTATGTCACTGTGCCTGTTTATTCTTACCGCAGGACTCTGGTTTGAACTTGGAGATATTTGTCATGGACTTGCAATATGGCCAGGATATTACAAACCCTCATTTTGCCGTAGAGCACTGCATAATGAATGATGTAATCAAATTTCTGTGTCTCACTGAACGTACATTAGAACGTACTTTCTCTGGTAAGCAAACTTGTTTTACAATCATTTGGAGCTCATAAGCGTAAAACAAAGTGCAAAGTATCTTTAGTGTAATAAGTGTTTTCGATTTGAATATTTGTTTAAATGCAGCCGTATATGCTATGACTTGTGTGGATCGAAAAGAGGAAAGCTCAAAGTAGGTACAGGTAAGTGCCATTAAAGTCCATCCGATCATCTGCTTTAAGAACCGAGATCTTCAAAATATAGCAAAGTAGAACAGGAAATTCAAAGTTTTAACTCCTGACATTGAGGCCTTAAAGAGCTGGTCCAATTAAAATGGTTTAGCATGTGCATTTGTGCTGTATATGTTATTTATGTCATACTTTGATATTTTGTTTACACAATTTTTATTTTATTTATTTTCCTTTTACGGTCTGTGATCCAGCTGGATTTACCTACTTAAAGGTTTAAAGTGTTTGTAATGACACTGCTTTGCCCGTTCTGGACATGAGTGTTTCTTCAACCGGACTCATTCCCTCTTGGTTGTGTGCAGCCAGCGAGTTATTTTTATACATGTTCATATTCCATTGTGCGCGTTTATATTTTAGTTCTGCACTGCATGTGATCGTCAATGTGTGATCGTTCCTGAAGGACCGCGGTGTTGTGTGTTTGCTGTAGGGCGTGATGTGTAGAACGATCTAGGTGTCGGATACTGTGTAGATGGTAGCGTTCCACTCGTGTTCTCAGTAGTATCTGGCACAGCTGTGTATCGTTTGCACCCAGTTGTCTTGTAAAAATACAATGTCCATTTCAATCCACGACCTGTTTCACAGAACATAATGTAATGTGGTCCTAAATACCTGTACTGTGGTTGTCAGGTGGTTAGTAGTGTGGTTGCCCTGGCCTTTCCTAGTAAGGATACACCCTATGTGTAACAGCCATGAAACGAATCCAAAGATTTGTGCATTCTATATAAATGTTTACATCCACTTGTACCTATTGTGACAATTGCTTACCAAATAACTTGCATCGCATTTGTCATATCCTAAGTGGCCATTTGTCTGTGAAGTGGTCTCTGAAGTAGAACAAACAAACTCCAGCCTTTCTGTCTTTTGAATTTCATGAAGACCTTTTACACATTTCGCTCACATTCAGGGATCGGGAACTTGAGCCCTTTGCTCTGCACTAGGCACCGGTTTATGGTTCAGACCATTAAAAATGAAACACTTATGCAGTTGTGTGATGGCTACAAATCAGGCTGCTTTAGTGCAAGTTAATGAGAACATAACAAGTCTGGCACGAATCTCTTAATTTATATTCAGTGCATCCGGATATCCTACTAACAAAGGGCTTAAAGTGCGGTCGCCATTTAAGAGCTGTGCAGTTTATTATTTTCAAACTTTCTTCTGACTGAGTGCTGCTGTAGAGCACTGGGAGCAGGTCCGCACGGGAAAACAGGGATTTGTAATCAGTAATAAGAGAGAACTTACTTTTGGTGTTCCCATGGCATTCAGAAGATCCAAACGATACAGCTAGCTATTGATCATGTGACTTATGGTACGAGCCCTGATTTTCAGGAGTGTGAATATTTTAGGCTAACTGGGGACATGACTATGATGTGCATTTTAAAGTAAGATACTATGGATTTCTTATGAAAAACATATTTAAGGCCTAGAAGGGGTATGGAGTGACACAGCGTGCAAAGAAACACGATTTCTGAAGGATTTTAATATATTTATTTTAATATATTTCATTGTAAAATGTAATGTAAGAGACTAGGGACATCTAACAATTGCTCATTTTCAGTAGTTTTTGGTAATGTTTTAAATTATATCCCTTAAATTTGCAACTGCATCACAGTGCAGGACACTTTGCTTAACAGTAAAAGGTTTCCTGCAGTTCATTTTATATATATATATATATATATATATATATATATATATATATATATACATATGTGTGTGTGTGTGTGTGTGTGTGTGTGTGTGTGTGTGTGTGTGTGTGTGTGTGTGTGTAATGGCACCCTTTTTGTGGAATGGCTCATGTACTAATCTGCTTTCTACCCTTTCCTACTAATCTACTTATGTGCCAGGGCAGTGCCAGTTCCAATCTGAGGCCGACCACTAAGAACAAATAGTCCAATCAAAAGCTCGTTTAACTATAGCGTTCTTATCCTTAATTGCTGCCGTTGTTTGCGCAATTACTTCTTGTAAATCAGCTGCGAGAAATCCATTAAGGCACAAAATCTATTCAGTCTCACGTGGAAATGAGAACCCATAGGCTTGTCCTCTCTGAATAATGAACCTGAAGGTATATTTGGCTTTTATCTTTCCTTCACGTGTGCCATAATCTGTCACTTGCGCTTCATAATAAAGCCTGTGCCGTTACGTGTTTAATTGAACTTCGAGTACAAAAAGGCATTCAGCGGAGCTTCTGCATCCTGATTAGCCCGTGGCCGTGGCTGTGTCTGTGCTGACAGATAGCATGTTGTTGTGAAAGATCATGTCAAAGCACATCGACCTTCATGGCATGAGAGCCGGAGTAGTGCAGAATACTAATTTATTAGCAAATCTGCCCCTCTGGATTTCTGAGCCATGTCCTCTATGGCCGTGTAAATAATTTAAGATGCATTAAGCATGTGGAGATTTCAATAGTAGTAAGTGGGTAGCCTACTGGTTAAGGGACTGTATGAGGGGGCAGAAGGTCCTATGATCAAATCCCACTCCTGCCTGTGAACAGAGCCATTAAACCTCAGTTGCTTGAAATGATAAATTTTGCCTTCCACTGCAGCTCCTGAAACTCTCTACACATTGTGGAGAAATGACTGACTGAGCTCTGAGAGACAACCTGGCCTTGTTAGAACTGTATTTTTTACATGAATGACAGCCCCGTCCAGCAGAGCAGATCTAGAGGTAAATGAAGCCAGAAGAACACGGATGACAAAGCTAAAAGAAGACAGAGCGGAAAGAGAAAAAAAATCGTCCTAAAACAATAATAATAATTCTGAAAGACCTCACAGAACAGCTCCAGGACTAAAACCTGGCTCTGTGGGTTAGCGCCAGAGCCTCTCCACACACGCAAAGCACAGCGTGACGCGCAAAAATCCCCTACGGGGTCTCCAGCTACCTGCGGTTCAATTCCATTCTTCATCCCTCCAGATGCTCTTCCCCAAACACAAAGCTGGAGCGAACCCCGCTAGCCGCGCTCGCACTTCCGAATAAGGAGACTTTGAGCACCGACAGACGCTATTATACACACAGGCATCGGTAACGTGCGGTCCCCGTGGGGCGCCGCGGCCGGGGCTGCGCGTAATGCGCCAGAGATAAGGGAAAGTGTGCAAATTCTCATACAGAGTCCCAAAGTCAGCCTTTTAACACAACACAGCATCAAACGGCTTCGCGCTACCCAGACGGAACGCCCCCATACATCCACTTAAATCCAAGTCATCCAAGTCCCATTTGGACCGACAGCTACCACACACCCCCCGAGAAAAAAAGAGAGCCAAGAAATCCTAAACTGTAAGAAAGTCTGTCTAGCAGCTGTAGCCAAGGCACTTAATAAGGCATTCAACTAAAACAGAACTGGAACTGAACCTGACTGCACTGAGTAATACAGACACAGCACACCTGGGCAGCAGAGGGCGCCACACCAATTATTCATCCAAACCGTTTTGGAACGTTGTTCTCCTGTTGTTTGGGCCATGGTCTTGTGTCAGTCCAACAGTGGAAGGATTTTACCTGCGTATGTGTGAGGAGGAACCTGGGAAAGGCAAGTTCTGTAGTGCCATTTGAAAGTATCAGGATTGTAATCTCAATATAATGTCCTGAGCAATAGGCTTCCAGATTGTTGTACCTCTGACTACAAACCAGCATGTTAACCATAAAATGACTAGCTCTTGACCTGTTTGTTTAATTTAACACATGAAAAGGCTGTGTTGGTGTAATGTGATATAGGAGTGAATCGTATGAAATCATTAAATGAACAAACAAATATAGTCAGGGACTGTGTTAGCCTAGCGGTTAAGGGGTTAAGTTACTGGACTATGGACCAAGGTCCAAGATTGTTGGTGTCTACTAAATGGCTAGTTTAATTAAGGAATAGAGAAATACAGATATGCATCATGTGGTCCCATAAGTTTGTGGACACCCCTTCTGATAATGTAGCACTGCTGATTCCCCATAGACCAGACAAGCAGTGGCAGTAGAATGGGTTGTACTGATACCCCAGTGACTCTCAGTATGGCGCATTTTCATATACATAGGTTGCCAACTTTGATTGAACACTTGGCTGGCTTGCACAGAACCTTGACCTCAGCCCAGTCAGACACCTTGATGCACTGGATTTCCAAAAGTGAGCCCGACCTCACAGTCATGTTCCAAAATCTAGCAAAAGGCTGTTGTAGAAGCAAAGTTGGGGACAAACTCTATACTAATACCTGTGTTATGGATGTAATTTATTGGGTGTCCACAAACTTTTGTCTGTATAGTGTACAAATCAGAAACGGATCCTGACCAGGTTCCTGTTCTGTTCTGTTTTGTTTTGGTAAATGTCGGTGAATTGTTTGTTTTCTTCTATCATAACTACGCTTTCTGTCATCTGACTGGCATAAGGCTTTGTGCCACACAATGCACATCGATTCACAGTAAATGAGAGCTGGATTTGTTGCGTACTTTTATGTCATTTGTTCCGATTTGGAACATCTGTGCTGTTTCGGTCAGATCTGGCAAGGAGTAGAAATGCAATGGGATCAGAAGGAAAGGACACATTTTGTGTTAACAACTGGGAAATGGGTTGGCGTTTATATGTTTTTGAAATACATGAATGATTTTAGAGACAGATTTTTGTTGGGAGCACCAAGGACTGAACATTGATTCGAAGTGCCACCATGTCCTTGAGGGTGGTCACCCTACATCATGTGAATTTAAAACATCTGGGGAAATACGTGAATGAATATGCAGTCCTAAATTTCAGCAACATGTGGGTAAATATACATGTGTATATACTGTGCAAAAGTCTTAGGCCACCATTAGATTAGCTATAGCATTGTTTTGGAAATGGTGTCATGCCCATATATAATTATTTCTCAGTCTCTTTATTAGATTACAACCAGACAATACAGGACATTTGTATGCAGTATTAAAAAAAAGAATATAAAATCAGGTTACAGTGTCAAGTATTTAGTGTGACGTCCCCTTACGCTTGAGTAATCGCAGCTTCTGGCAGTTTACCCTTCTTTATTAAGCCCTTCTACAGTCCGAAGACGCTTGATCAGGAATGGTGTTTTTGGAAGGGTAGCAGATAAGAAACCAGCAAGGTGAAAAGGCTGAGGTGAAAGCTCACAAAGATTGGACTGAAGGGTCCCCCCCAGTGAAACGACAAACAACATATCAACATAACATAATACTGCTCAAACACATATCGAACCGTGGCCTAATACGTTTGCCACTTGCTGAGAGACATTCGCTAATGACAGGGTGTAATGCCAGGGAGTCCTAGCTCTGCAGGCCTCTCAGCCCAACAGAACAGCCTTATCATGCTCATTTCCTCCCTGGTGCTACCATTAGGGTCTGCTTGGTTACGACTGACAACCGGTTGACGTTACAGACCACATTACATCCGTCTATCAGTCCTGCTGGTTTGGCTCTGTGTAAGATCAGATCGTACCTCTCTATACAAAACTTCCCCTCCAGCTACCTGTCATCTCACAGCTTGACGACTGCAACGTTCTGCTCAAAACCACAGCTGATCTAAAGCACGCTAGTGGATTTCCATCATCCAGGATTCCTGTATTATACATCTATACCTCGGTCACGTCATTCGCGTAGCTGCGTACTTCATTGAAGCTGGTTCTTTGCAGTATGCCCAGCTAGTAATCCTTTACAACATGTGATCGCTAAGTTGAGTGAACGCTGCCTGGTTCTTCTTCTCATTTGCAACGCTGTGACTCTACAGATGACCTTCACCTTGGCCTGACTCCTGAAAAGGACCCTTCTTTAAACCTGAATACATGCAGAAACCCCGGTGGGAGGCCGGGCCATGAGTGCGTAAGATCAGCACGCAGAGGATTATTACACAAATCCAGCCATCCTTTTCAGAGGCTCTTGCAGGGACCGGCTCACTCCGATCGGCTCCTGTAGCTTTTCAGCTACACGGGCTTTTCTGGAGGGGATGCACCGGACGCCACGGGGAGTATCTGTGGAAAGCACTCCGAAAGCAGCTACGCTCATTATGTGCCGGTCACACCGGCGGCTGGGTCACGGGACTCAATATGACTATTGCATTTCATTTTTTGGAGTAGTCGATCTTCTCTTGCTTTGTTCGGTGAATGTTTAGCCGTGCAGCGCTGCTGGAGCTCAGGTTCAGGGGCGTCAGTAGAGAATAAAAACAGAGCGGAGTGTGGAAACAGGAATGGAGGACATAATGGAGGTACAAACCAGGAGCAGATTCCTGGTTGCAGTTAGAAGACAAATGGGGAGGGAGTTTCTGCGGGCGAGTGATGATAGAATACGAACGCTTCTTCAGCAAGAGGCAGAAAGAAGCTACATGACAAAGGTGGGACTATTAGCAGCTTTAATGAGTGCCATAAGAGACAGGGTGGTATTAGTGCCCGGGTTTTGCTCTACGAAGCGCGGTTAATTGTACGTCGGGCGCTTAAAAGCTCGCGTTAGTAAGCGATCCGTTCTAGGAAACAGTCTTATCTTTCACGTGCCAAATAAGAGACGGGGGCGAGAAGGATGCCGCTCTCATCCCCGGCGAAATCCGAGAATGAGGCGGCAACATGAGAAAGGTAACTGCAGATAAAGGAAAGGAGAGCGAGCTAGAGACTGATCCGTCTTGAACAGCCTGAGCTCGATGAGCGGCAAAGGATTTGGGATTGCTGACCGCGGCAAAATAGCCGCTGGCAAATGCGCCAGGCGAGAGCCGAGCCCGTCACCAGAAAAGCTGAGGGATGGGAGATAAGGTGTCATGATGCTTCCTGACAGAGGCGTAGGTTAGGATTTCGCCTTTGGCAGGGGCGCGCTGCTCACCCCACCCACCCTGACGAATCTTGAGTAGTGGTTCATGTTCAGAGAGCCGTAGGATCGGCTACACGAGGAAGCAATGCCAAAACGTGTTAATATGCCAAAAGCATAGCTAGATATTTCGACATTATGATGGGAATCTGATTCTAAACGCAAATACGCATTCAGCAGAAAACATTCGGAGTCTTGAATTTTCTCGAGCAAGCGCTACGCAGTGTACTCCCGGCTCTCCCGGATTCCGATGAGGAAGTCGGCAGTGCATGACGTAGTGAGTCACCTGGTGGTAGCGATGGGCGCTGGGAAACGTAGTGAGGAAAAGCAGCGCTGGTGTTTAATATAGGCTGCTCTATGATATATACAGTACGTATTAAACTCATTTATGATCAGTTCAGCTCACGATGGATTTGCCGGGACGTATCCATCAGGGCGCGGCTGTCCTACTAATAATTTTGGCCAAATGAGAAAACACTGTTACTGTCACCCTGTTAAACAATGAAATCAATCCCCTGCAGCTGCGCCTGTGTGTCCTATTGATTAACGGAGCAGCTGAGAGCTAAAATGTCGAGTCGGCACAGAACGGAGGATCACGTCAGAGACTTAAAAAGCAGCCCCGGGGGGGTTGTAATGTTTGGAACAGAGTGGAAAAAGTTCATCGTGATTATTGTTTAATAAGGCAACTGTGAGGTTACAACCTTCATCCAGGAATGACTGCTTAGAAAGGGGTAATGTTTGTTTTGTCCCCCCCAACTAAGACCGAGTCGAGATCAGCTTCCTCAGAATGGATGTGACAGGTTTAAGAGCGGTAGGGACATGAACTGGAAAAGGTGTCCTGTTAATAAGATGACAGATGGGAGCGGAGATGACAGAAAGCCACTTCTTGAGGAGAGGATCAAGAAGGCAGGAAGATGAATTAGATTTGGAGATTAGATCACAGATGGGGCTTGGCTTGCTAAGAGAAGCTGTTAAAAGTTTATCCAGGGTCTTAAGGAGACTGGTGTGTTTTGCTAGTTTGCTTAATAAGGACGTTGAGAGGAGCGACACAGAAAATGCCTAATACTTTTGGACGCATGCGAGTGCATGTCCCGATGCTATTTGCCACGTACGAGTGCGTGTCCCAATACTTTTGGCCACATCCGGGTGCGTTTCCCGATACTTTTGGTCACCAGTGGGTTTGTATCCCAATACTTTTGGCCATGTGCTGAATTGTGTCTTAATACTTTTGGCCATGTCTGGGTATGTGTCCCAATACTTTTGGCCACGTGCTTTGTGTCCCAATACTTTTGGTATAATGTGGGGGAGTGTCCCAATACTTCTGGATGCATGCGGGTGCGTGTACCGATACTTTTGGGCACATATGGGTTTGTGTCCCAATACTTTTGGCCACGTGCTGAATTGTGTCTTAATACTTTTGCCATTTTGTGGGTGTGTGTGTGGGTGTGTGTGTGGGTGTGTGTGGGGGGGAGCATGTCCGAATACTTTTGGCTATGTGCGTGGATGAGAGCCAAAGAAAGCCTTCATTTGCGCAGTTGTGCTGTCCTGTATATAAGCACCATTTTTGGCATTGACAAGATGAGTCATCTCGAGTTCCCAGACTAATCAATGGGAACAAATCTAAAAATAAATGGGACACTGGACAGCCAGTGAGAATCGTTGAGAAAAAGTGAGTTAATAAATCAGTGTACAAGAAGAAACACCATGTGATGTGTGTTACCCATTCATGATTTACACTGTACAGTCCAATAAAAAGTGAAGTTCATAAACAGTGCCATACAAAAAATGAGTGCAAACTTGGACCAAAAAGGTGCACAGACAGATTGAGCTCCGTGTTTGGCTCCAGCGAAGAAGGACAGCAAAAAAAACGAAAAACTGCAAAGCACAAAAAATTAAACAAAGGCAGATGGCAACGGATAGGCCAAGGTAAGGATCAAGCCTCGTGAAGAACCACACAAAGACAAGAGAATGGGGACGGAACCTAAAGTGGCAGATGTGCACGGCGCAGCCACAACCAGAACGGACGTCTCATTCATCGGCCCCGGCCACAGGTCTGTGTATCAGATTATCCTGTGTGTAATCCAGTCTTCACTCGTCTGATCTGCTCAAAGTCCATCTGGGATGAGCCCAACTTTTCCATCTCAGCACCCTGTAGTGTGGAGCCACATCCGAGTGTTAATGAGTCGGGAGTGGTGCTCAGTGCTGGTTCCATGTGCCTTTAACACAAGAAGGCAAGAACTAAAGAACAAAGCTATGGCCTTATGGACTATATAGATATTCTTTCATGTGTCATCTGGGCTGCCCAAGGAGGTCTAAGTCCCGTTTTGAGTCTTGGTTCTCCCAAGCGTTTCTTCCTTTTAACATTTAGGGATTTTTCTTGCATCTGTCGCCCCAGGCTTGTTCAGGTAGTGCTTTGGGCTTAGATATTTATGAAGCTGCTTGGAGACAATTCTCTGGTACAGAAATGTTTTTAACTTGACTTTGACTCAAAAGTCTTAGGCCACCACTAGATATATGATACGTTTAATAGTCTGATAACTGCAGAAAGTCAGAGTTTGTCAGTAATCTGATCAGAGAGTATACATTCACTTGAGTGATCAGATAAACTCAGGCTGATGTTTTTTAGGATTTCTACTTAGCAACCAGCCAATAATCTCAGAAATACTTAATATTAAATAATCAAATTCTTCGATTTCTCGAGTATATGCTGCGCTTCATAGTCTCCATCAAGAGTTCAGTAGCCGTTTCGCTGCCTTTAATTCCGTGATGCGCCTAATTTCGGGCTTGCCAGATCCCACGAGAGAAATTTTGTCACAGTCAATGGAAAAAGCCAGATCTGTAGAATAGGTGGACCTGGCAACCATGTCGGGTTAGGAAATTGGGTAACTGGTATACATGCTATGAGTAAAATCCAGCTCTCTTTACTGGATTTCTTACTCTAGATCGGAGTATGCTTTATAATGACAACTGAATAATCAGATAACTGCAGAAACCCGACTATGATCAGATGATGATTATTATTATTATTATTATTATTATTATTTCTGGTCTGTATTAGAATACAACCAGATTTGTATGCGGTATTAAAAAACTGGAGGAAAAAAAAAGATCAGACAAATAGCTCATAGCAGCATCTGGCAGCTTCATCGGGATGCCAGGTTTCTACAGTCTGAAGACACTTGATCAGGAAAGGACTTATTGGAAGGGTAGCAGCCAAGAAACCACTTTTTCAGAAGGGGAACAGGGTGAGATATGAAGGCTCACAAGATTGGAATGAAGATTATAATAAAGATTGGAAACGAGGATTATAGAGCGGTGAATCCAAGTTCAACATTTTGGGCTCCAATGGTCGACAGCATGTTATATATAGCCATCATAGCATTGCTAAAACAACAGATCTAATGGTGGCCTAAGACTTTTGCACAGTGCCACAGTTAGAACTGGGGTTGGTTAAGATGACAAAAAGTCCTGTCATACCACTTGAAAAGGTGCAAGGATTCAAATATTTCTCACAGACCCTTCCAGATTTTTTTCTCTCCCACCAGGGACAGGCTTGTGCGTAAATAATACCTTGCAGTTTTGAGTCTGGCACCTAATATATGTACAGAACAGAGAGCTGCGCCCATGTTTGATTTTGGTAATCCCATTTCTCTGAATCATTTGCGCCTTTCAGAGGTTGTTGTACACAGGTTCTGCCGCTCAGCCTATTTTAATCTGCTTATGCAACGAGATGATCCCTGTGGTGTTTTTCTTCTTATTCACACAACCAGAATGCCCACCTCTTGGAACGTACAGGTCTGTATTGTTGTTAAGAAGGAAAACACAGTGCTGAAGTGCTGTATGTGTGCCGAGTTTTTCCTCGGTACTGAATGCTTCTTGCTGCTGTGCTCTTCTGAACTCACGCAGTACTTTAATGACTAAATTATTAAGGGCTAGGAGATTAAGGCTGATGAGACATTCCCTTGGCTCGAATAGGGTAGCTGATGCCTTGATGTCAAACCAAATTTGTACAATTCTGACAACGTTTACTGCGGTTGTGTGGCCCGGACCCAACTACGTTTCCATCATAAAGTTAAGATCGTCTTATGTGGAAGGTTGGGTGTTGTACAGTATGGGACGGTCATTTTGTGCTGCAGGTGTTTTAGGAAGTTCAGCCCTGAATGGATGAAAACTAAACTGTTCTTCTAACTAATCTTTACTCATGTCTCACTCAGGGCTGCAGTGGCAGGGGTACACCTGGTTTGGACGTTGAAAGCCTATCCCAGAATTCACAGGGCGCAGGTGAGCATGTACTCCCAACACCGATTAGCCTCAATCAGAGACACAGGTGCACTGTTGGGGGTCTCCGCCCGGTCTCCCATTAATCCTGATCCAGACCTGGAGGGCTCTACAGGGACTCAAACCCAGGTCAGTGCTTGCTTCGCAAAATTTGAAAAATAATAGTAGCTCGGTTCTCGACGCATTTTGACTAGATCATTTTGTCTCGGGTGTCGTCGTTTGCTCGGTGCTCGGCGCACTTGCTGAAACTTGTATGAGACGAGCCTCGTTCGAATGACGATTCCTGATTCAGTACATAGTGATTCGGTGATTCAGATTCACACTAGCTCTTGCTCGGTGCGGATCTGCGCTGTGTTTATCGTGTTTTTCTTTATCTTTACATCTGTACTGTGTTCTTAGTGCAGATAAGTCTGCATGGGTCCTAAACAGGTTAGCTATAAGAGCCAATCCAAAGAAAAACCGGACCAAATCCTCCAGAACACAGGCAGCAGTTAGCGTACCCGTAGAGTCCAACAATAGAGTAAGTGTTTTGCTTTTACTTTTCACTTTCAGTCCATTCCGCATGAAATGACACGAGCTTTTTCAACACTTCATCATAAAATAAGCTTTGTGTTAGTGATTTTGGCCTTAATGTAAGTGTTAATGTGTAATAGGATCCGTGATAGAGTATAGACTCTATTAAGCTCATCAGTTCATGATACATTTAACTGATGATGGATTTGTCGGATCCCCTGTAATACAACTCCATTAACGCATATAATGTCACACAGTGTGGATTTTCTGGGGATCTGGAATTTATTCATCCAATTGACATTGATCCTTATGGGGAAAAGGCTCGGTACTCTTCGTTTCCGGTTCTCGACAAGCCTTCGGGGACGAATGAACGACGAGGTACCACTGTGCATGCGTGTAAATATAAAGCGAGCAAAACTAAATCAGGATTGTATTCGTTTTGGAAGCTGTGATGGCAAAACATGACCGGCTCTCGAGTCTGATTGAAATGTGTAATAATGGCAATAACCAAAATTTGCACCTTTTTTTTTGGCTTCGGTCATTAACATCAACACGAGAGCCTTTCTGCAGAGCCCCATTTTCAGAAGCTATTACAGTGCCCTAATGGAAATCCATGCTAATTGGTTATTGCAGAAACCTTTGTAATTATGTTAGCACAACCCGAAAGCTATTATTCTGTTCAGAAAAGAGCGAAAACCACGCAGTGTGCTGGCATTCCGTACCTTAGGTCTGGGATTCAGATAGCTAAATGGTTTTCTCAAAGGCATCCGTCCTTTGCTGTGTTGCTAAATGAAGGCCGTGCCATGAGTTGCCATTACCAGGTAACCGAAGATTGCGTACAAACGCGTGGGTACGGTACACGGAGCAGTATGATCAGTATGACGGATGAAGAGAACAGTATGAAAAATGATACCAGCTTTGCTTTTGGACAGATATTTTGGAGGTGGTCTGTTGGGGGGGGAGAGCTGAGGGGGTGTGAACTGGCCAAAAGGATTCCGTCATGATGGACTGGCTCCTTTGGCGTTTGGTAACAAAAACGCGCCGGACCTGTGCGAGCTAAGCGTGGGCGGCTGTTCTTGAGCTGGCAGACCTTGGCTGTCTTCACGGTCCTCTCTGGATGTGAAAAGTCATGCAGTCTGAATCACTTTATTGAGGTGTTTTTCATTTATTAGCGCCTCTGCCATTCCATTCCTGTGGGTTTTAGTGCTGTGATTATTCTGCTGGTTTGCGGTGACAGGAATACCCTTCACTTCACTTCACTGTGTGAGAAAAAGGAATGAGAACAATCATTAATGTGATCACTGGAGGATACCGGTGTATTATTTAGAGAACAAACTTATTACGTTTTGAATTTACAGAGATGTAACACTGAAGTGACATTTCTTTCCAAATCAATAGTCCAAATTAAAATCATGCGTGTGGAATATTTGGGGTGCTTCCGTTTTAGGATTGCTCTCACTGGGGACGCTGGTTTGGACCCAGGCCCTGAGAAATGGTGGTTTCAAAAGTCAGGAGTCATAACCAGCTTCTATGGAGGTCTCCTAGAAGGAGGGTCCTTATTAATATATTTTATTTAGGACATATGAGTGCTTGCTTTCTAAGTCTTTAAAAATTAAACTTCAGTTTCCATAGCTTTTCAACCTTGAAGCAAACAACACACACATTTAACTATACATATCAACTATTGGTCAATCTCAGGCGACTTCACCATTTTTTCCATGTTTTCTCCTGTTACAGTTCCTCCTGTTAGCCTGTTGCTCTTTATATGAGTATCAGGACTGAGTTTTCAGCACGGGATTAGCAAATGAACACAGCACATTCTAATGATTTACCATAAAATGTCGTCTAAACATAAATTCGGTAACAGGACATTCAGTTGAGATCATGGTTAGAGCAGTAAATACAGAGAGTGGCAACAACCAGAGAAGGAGAGCAATGCATTTGAATGCTGCAAGTTCAAAGGCAGCTAAGAAGGAGGGAGCAAACAGGTAGTACAAGAAATATGATTAAATTGACATTGAGCAGCTAAGAAGTGAAATGGAAAGAGATTATAAAGGGAGACAGCCGTGCTTGAAAGAGTCAAGCTGAAGATAGTCAAGTGATTTATGGTGTGGACTGTAGAGATTAAAGTGAATAAGTACCTCATTTAAGCGTGTTCTGAAGAAAATGATCACATTTCAGCTGTAATTGAGTTTGTGGCTGCCATTTTGGGCGCCTCACTGTAACTGGGCTCCCTTCCGAGTTCGCCATCGTTGGCAGGCGCCATTGTGGATCTCGTATTCTTTGTTTTTTGACGCGCCTGCCTTATCAAGCGACATAAATGCACTCCCTGTCCCTCCCACATAGATGAATATGCCTGAAGAACAATGGACACAGACGTTTGCTATCATATTTTAATATGTATTTAAGGAAGGTCCTTCGTCTTTCAGACCTCCCAATAAGATGGTTGCCTCCATTGCTGCCCCAAACCCTGTAATTGGTTTCATTCTACAGTGCTCCCTTGGTGGCTTGGTGTTCAAAACCCATTGTCATATGACGAATCCTGGACCGCTCAGAAATTGTGTTTGCTGACTGGGGGCACTCAGTCCATCCAGCGCAGGAGCGGATTGTGAGTTGTGAAAACCCTTTTCCGAGACTTTAAAAGAAACTTGACTTTCTTACAGGCTGTAGCGGGTGAGCTTTGATTGGGTCGGGTTGCGACAGGGCAAGCAGTTCTGGGGGACGGTTTTGGTGGTGGCGGTGGCCTCTACGATTTTCACGTCACCAGCAAAATAATTCTCCAAGATCTGGGAAGAACAGGTGTCAGATCAAGCCATACTTGACCCCCTCTTAACCCAGCTGCCCTGGGTGGCTCCTCGGAACGCCGCTGTGACATGTGGCTGGCAAGCAAGTGAATGGGGCTTCTGAATCCAGGGCTTTCGAACCTAAGAGCCAGCTGGACTATGAGACTGTGAAGAATGCCATGCTGAAACAAACTGGCAAGAGACTAGATGGCCATCGTTAGTGCGCCGGTGAGTAAGGGCGGTGCACAATTTGCGTGACCAGATGCTGCTGGACTTGTGCAACCAGACTTGGACAAGCCGGGTCATACTGTAGCGCAAATGGCACAAGAGTCCCGACTCTTTATCAGCAGTACTGCTGCCGTGCCCTCGTCCAAAGATCCCGCTGCCAGCGGCTCTGAGCGCCAATTCACTGCATTCTCGAGCAGAGTGGAGACTGGTGCAGTAATGATAACACCAGCGCACACCACGTTCCATGATCTCTCATGATAGCTTGTAACTTAACTGGGCCTGGCTTCTGTTTCTTTCGATTACTCCGTTCCTCTGGGTGCCACGCATGCAGTAAGCTGCAGAAAAGCAGAGCGCTCCCGGAGGAACTGCTCGCAGATGAAAGCGCATCAGCCCGGCTGTATCATTCTGTGGATGATTTCAACACGCCGCATCGAAACAGGCTAGGATGCTGAAGGCGAGATGTATCCAAGGACATTTACCCCATAAGTACTAAAGCCATAATGCAGGCCGTTTCTCGCTCAGTCATTCCTTGCATTGATTGGCTCGTCAATAAGCAATATATTTAGGACCAGAGGTGTCCTAACAGGCCGAGCGGCGTGTGGTGTGCCTGTATTAGGCAGTGAGTGCTCTGAGTGAGGGAGAAATGAGACAGGAAATGCTAATGAAGGGGCTAACAGAGGAAAACCATAGTTTTTTTCACATTTGCTTGGAAGACAGGCGGGTTAAACCACCAGGATTCCTTTCGAAATGTATCAAAATCAGCTCCGTAAGTAGTGCAACATGTAGTCTTAAAAGACCAAAAGTCTTAGGGACACCATTAGATTAGCTGTTTCAGAAATTCTATAATGACAATATGTGACATCTCGCCAAATACCCAAAATACTTCAAAATTGGATTCCATAATCCTCTTTTCCCCTGGTTTCTTGGCTCCTCTTCGCACTGTAGAAGGGTCAACTTGACATCCAGATGCTGCTATTGCTCAACCGTAAGGGGAGGTCATGCTGAATACTCACCACTGTAGCCTATAGAAGCTGTTTTTTAGATTTTTTTAAATACTGCACCCCACTTTCATGTATTTTCTGATCATATTCTAATAGAGACCAAAAAAAAAAATTATCCATAGTCATTATACAAGTGCTAAAACAATGCTATATCTGATCTAATGGTGGCCTGAGACTTTTGCACACTACTGTACATGATGTAAACGTTATGAGTTATGATTCACAGGTAGATATGGCTACTGAAAGATTATATCGGTTCTCTGCTACCAGACACAAGTTGCTCATGTGAATCAGGTCTGCACTTGTTCACCTGCCGTGAGGATAAACCTAAGTTCAAACTGGAGGCCACGAGAAGGAGATTAAACGTGTGTCGGCGTGGGAAATGGAGGCAGAACGTGGCGAGGGCCTGAATTACTTTAGTAAATCCACAGGTATGTGAGACCGAGAGCAGTAGTAGGCCGTGCTGCATCCAGCGTCTAACGAAGGTAACCCTAACCCTTACCCTGCATTATCCCATTATCTGGATATTCTTTAGCTGAACCAGTTCCTTGAACAGGGTGCATTTGGGCTGTCGGTCATTTTTGCCGGGGCTCAAATGTTTTAAGGTATCGTTTCTGACATTATATCGAACGTGATGTCTAATATTTAACATTCAAGTCCCTATATTCTGTTTAACCTTACAGCCAGCATCAGCGTAGGTCCCTGTCAGGCCTGGGGGCGCTAGTGTGTCTGTGTTTGTGTGAGGGAGAGGTTCACAAGTAGTGACGCTAATGCTGTCTCTTTTTAGTGAGTCGACTCCTTTGGCCCCCAAACGGCTCCCAAACGGCTCCTCATTTGATAAACTTTGCCTTTTGGAATTCAGCCAAGTTTAGCACTGTTTTGACCTCTGATTAGTCTGTGTGCACATCCATCACTTATTTGGTGTAAGCAGTGCTCGTTTTGACAGCTAGTTTCAATTTCGTTTTAGTCTTTTGACTAAAATGAAATTTAGTTTTAGTCACAATTTAGTCATCTGAATTGTTTTTAGTTTTAGTCTAGTTTTCATCGACTAATTATAATAAGAGTATAGTCGACTAACTCTACAGCAGCTTTAGCTGACTAAAATAGGAAATGCAGCCGTTGCAATACGTAAATGCTTTATTTTTTAACATTTCCCTTGAAGATAAAAACATCTACATGCATGCACCGTAAATAAAAAGTAGACATTAAAGTGGTTATTACTCAATTTCCACCACAGATCTGCTTCACACTCGGTGTGGCCACTCAGCAGATGTTCTAGATCAGAATCAAGCTGGAATGAACGATATATGATAAGACCTAATTAAGATACACAGCTGCAGATGTGCTTTTAAGCTTTGTAGGGTTTTTACCGGGAGATGGCGCCCACACAGTTTTTAAAGAGCTTGTTTTTCTTGATATCAAATGAGAAATGTCTCCATGTATCTACTCTCCTCGTTCTCCCAGCTGTTGACAGTAATTGTAACTTCCCGGGGTCAGATCAAACGTCTGCGTCTTACTGCATTACTGATCGGATCGCTACCCGACTCATAGCCTCAACTTATGATTGGATCCTTTCCTAACTTGGTCCCACCTTCCACAAAACTAAATCAGATCTGATTGGATGTCGTCTCTGCCAGACATTTTCGTCTCATTTTTATTCGGTGACAAAAGTGTCCGTTCATTTGGTCTTAGTTATTGTTGTTCTTCATTCGTTTTAGTTTAGCCATCATCTCATTTTTGTTAGAAGAAAAGGGTCGTTGATGAAAACTATGACGAAAATCATACGTCAGTGAAATTACCACTGGGTGTAAGTATACTAAAGCTTCTCATTTGCATCATATAATAATTGTCCATTATGTCTGGTATACAAAGATCACATAGGCTACTATTACACGTGTATGCAGCGTTTTATTTATGCCTTGTAGTGTTTTGTTACGAATACTGTGGTCCTTTATGGTACATAAATACCTGTCACAGCTGTTCCAATGCTACTGTGATCACGGAGTGCTGCTGCGATCATCCTAACATTCTGCCTTGCATTAAGTTACCAAAAAACCCCAGACTCTTGGGACTCCTGTTGTATCGTTCACTTAAGTGTTGACTTGTTCGCGTATTCAGTAGGAGACGTGGCAGAATGTAAGGGTGAAAAAAGACCTACATCTTTTCGGATTAGTCCAGAAGACGGTAAGCATTAAGCATTTTCAAGGAATAAGAAATGTGCCAGGCAGTATTAAAATATATATATATTACATTTATACATATATTACTATATATATATATATATATATATATATATATATTACTTTACACACTACGTAACGCATTGCGACCAAACTACCAAGGTATTAACGTGACTGGAATTAAGAATGAAGTGCAGACACAGACAATGGCAAAGCTTTTAGGTTACTCACTGATACAAGGAAAGTGGAGGCTGTAGGTGGATGGAAAAAGCCATTCAGAACCCCATCTACTTCTGCTATGTCTTCCTTCGTTACAACTGGTTAAGGGATTACAAATGATAGCGGAGCTGCGCTTATTCAGCTAGCGACTTTTTAAAACCAGCACATTGGTACAGAGACACTCTATATAAGGCGCTGTATGCTCCGTGTGTGATGTAATAATCATGTGGCAGAACGCCATAAATAAGCCATTGTTATAAATAATATAAGGTTCGGGGCAACCTGCATAAAACATGTGTCATGACCTAGATGACCTGCAGGTTCTAAAGCGAGTACCTGCTCTAATCTCTGAGTAAGGAGCCTCGTTTGCAGATCTGTTTTTCCTTTCCCTTTATTTTTCTGTCTCTTTCATCGCAGCAATGGCGGATGTGGACTGGGACGTGGGCTACAGGCCCCCTTGTTTTCCTTGCTTGATTGCACTTTTGATTTCTCATCCGCTGGCGGAGTCCCGCAGGGTCGCAGATTTGTGTCAGGGCTTGAAAATAGTGCTTCTAGTCTCAGATGCTCCCTGTGGAATAGTGTCCTGTTTATTTATTTATATGGCTAGCCTCAAGACCAATTCATCATTTCTTTTCTTTTCTTTTTTTTTTTAACGTATGTCTCTATATCTATATGCCATCTGACTTACTTAGAGTGCCTATAGAATATCACCCTTTTGAAAGTCTTTTTTTTTGGCTTACAGCCTGAAATTTGACTTATTTACTCATGTTGTCTTTATATTCTAGTAATAAGAGGAAAACATAATGGGGAAAAAAAGAATAACAGTTAAAAGTTAGCCCTCGATTTTTAACGCTTCCTGTTTTGACAGCTTGCATGGCCTCAACTCGTTTCAGCTGAAACTCGATTCACGATCCATGATTCACCGTCCCTGATTCAGTGATTCAGATTCACAATAGCTCTTGCTCAGAGCAGATCTGCGCTGTTTGTGGGTTTTTTTTTTTGTTTTACATCTACAGTACTATATTCTTAGTGCAGATACTGTAAGTCTCCATGGGTCCTAAAACGATGAGTTTATAAGAGCCAACCGAAAGGAAAACAGGAATTGAATCTTCCAGAACACAGGCTGAGCAGTAAGTTCAGCAATAGAGTAAGTGTTTTGCTTTTACTTTCACTTTGTCCATTACTCACTCAATGACATGAGATTTCAACACTTTATTTTAAAATAAGGTAGGTTAATGTAAGTGTTAATGTGTAATAGGATCCGTGATACAGTACAGACTATATTAAACTCATCAGGTCATGTTACATTTAGCTGATGATGGATTTATCTGAACATATCCACATCATAAATCAGGGAGCTCCTGTACAGTACAGCTCCATTAGTGCAGATAATGCCTCATACAGGGGGATTTTCTGGAGATCTGGAACCCATTCATTCCATTTACATTATTCCTTATGGGAAAAATGCTCGGTACTCATAGTTTTTTGGTTCTTGACAAGCCTTCTGGAACGAATTAACGGAAGGAATCTAGTCGCAGTCTTGCAAATCGTGACCGTTCAAGATCCCCAGTCTTTGCAAAATCCCAGCCTGTGACTAAAATTCTTTGACTTGTTTTTAGATGTGAGAGGGTGTCAGGTTTTAGTCTTTTAAACGTCCTTTCAGAGTCTTTTCAAAGTCTTGTAATGTTTGGTCAGCAAGTCTCACTGGCATTATGCAAAAAACCAACACGTTTGACTTTTTTTCTAAAGAAAAGATTGGACAAGGTATTGCATTATACATGAGACCCCAGTTGGTGCAAAAAAAAGCTTTTCCAGTGCACCGTGTCAGACGTTGAATGTGTTTACGCAATGTGGACCACACTAATTAGTTTCCCTAGTGGTAAATAACCTTAAATCTAAACTCTGCCATTGCATGACATTTTCATGCCGATGAAGCTGGTTATCATGTTTATAAATGGGTTTCTACCTAATTGAAGTCCTAGCCACTGAAAGTATCACTTTCTCCGCTGAGCTGTACTGCATATCACCTACTGAAAACACTCCTCGTTAATGAAGTCTAATCTATGGTCTGAGGGTGATTATGCCTTAAATGTAGGTGTTTATCGGGTTTCGCTTGAGCTACTGAAATCACAATACCTGTTATCTTAAATGTGGGTTTCCGTAACCCAGAGTGCATTGCATTAGTGTGAGATGGCCGTGTGAGACCCTACTGCAGAAGAGCTCAGTATGTACCAGGTCATGTAACCTGATCGCAAATCCATTAGGAGAGAGCCGCACCGCGGGAACTTCAGACAATGCAGACCTGAGGCCATTAGGGATTAAATGCAGGAAAGCAGAGTCATTATTTGTTAGGATTTATTTACGCCCCTAATCTGTTCAACACCAAACCACAACATGGCAGAAGTAGCGCATTAATGAAATGGTTGTTCTCGAAAGCATGACTGGTGGACTGGTTGCACCAATAATCAAAACGATCTGAAAAACTGGTGCGCGTTTCTTTTTGAAACATTCGCAGGCGCAGGTGGGATTAGACAGAATTATTTCAGCAGCATGTTCATAATATAAAGTGTCCATTTCTGGATTCTCCACAGACAAACAGTGGCAGTAGAATGGGTTGTACTGATACCCCCCAGTGACGACTCAACTTTATGCCCTGCTGTCCTTAAAAAAAAGTCCATAGAGAATTGGTTTGCAAGCTTTGATTGAGAACTTGGCTGACTTGCCCAGAAACTCCATCAGACACCTTGAAACTACACTGGAATTGCAAAAGTGAGGCTGGCTAACATCAGAACCGACCTCACGGTCATGTTCCAGAATGTAATGGAAAACCCTCTTAGAAGAACAAAGGCTGTTGTAGCAGCAAACTGGGAGCAAACTCTTTACTAATATCCATGTTTTGGGTGTCCACAAACTGTTGTCTATATACTTGAGGCTGCCAAGCATAAGGAAGTCCATGCTGATTGTACACAGGCATATGGGTTTATACAAACAGAGTAAGATTAACGGACTATCCGTCACAGGAGAAAGAAAACGGAAATAGTTTTATGGCAGGATATGAGATGTGGAAACTGAATGATGATGAGCTTGTTTATGATAATTACTAAAGTGCCATTTGCAGTTCATAAACAAGGAAAAGGTGGACACTGAATCTGCAAAATGACTAGCTTCCTTAATAACAGCGTTTTCATCATAACAGTAATAATGGGAATTATACAGGTTCTAAGATAATGGTGATTGAAGTTATGGTGTAATTTCACTTCCTTTTTTTTTATGACCCTTTTCAGAATGCCATTTTGGAATCACATTGCAAATAGATGCCTACTTCTAGCAGAAGGTAATTTATGATAATAAAAACACCCATGAAGGCAGTGGAATTAAATCCACACCTGTTATTGAGCAACTTGCCCCCAAGCCGATTCCTGCTTGTAATTCCAGTGGTAATAATCAATTGACTTAATTCTCACTAATTTTAGGATAATCATACCTGGTAGTTCTGTAGCTTCATAAAAATTTGAATTTAAAAACACGTTTTCCTCTAGTCAGTTCAAGTCTGGTTTATTCCTATGGCACTTTTTACAACGGAGCACTGTGTCAAAGTATCTAGATTTACAGCCCTAACTGAGCAAGCCTAGGGCCTAGGGATAGTGGCAAGGAAAAACTGCCTAAATGTTATAAGGAAGAAACCTTGGGAGGACCAAGACTCTAAAAGGGACCCGACCTCCTTTGGTGGATTTGAAGACAAATGTACGAATGAAACTAATTTATCTAGACAGATAAGTCTGTAGTAATAGTTCATGCATATTGGCATTATTTACACTGAGTCACTTTTGGATCTTGAGTCCTCAGCGGGAAAGTCCTTGGTGACACGTCGTCCCCAGCCACTTAGAGGACCGAGAGAGTTACTGCCCTCTGGCGTGGCCCGGGCTATGAGGCAAACCAGCAGCTTCTTTGTTTGATAATCACATCTTGAGTCTTTGAACGCTTTAGTGTACACAAAGCCTTCTGCTGCTTCCAAAGATATCAAGCCACTCCTTAAATCTTTACTTCATATATCCAGTTTGGGTGTTCTCTGGCAAAATGGGTACAACGTATGCCTGGGCACATCAATGTCCTACAAAAACACAGCAGGGGCGGCGTGCTCCTAATGGCTGGTGCTTTCAGGGAGATGGAAGAGGTGTCTCCATTAAGTCCGCAGCAGCGTGGTACGTGCACTCAGTAAGGAAGGGTTCCTTCATTCAGCCGTGAAGTCTGAGCAGCAAAAGCAGCCGAGACCAAGATGAGAAAAGCAGGACGAAACTGGAAACAAGAAGGGTTGAATCAGAAAAAAATCCCTCTTTGGCTTAGTACAAATCAAACCTGTCCTAATAGTTTTGCTATGGCAGAGCGTTACTGTTATGATCGACAGCCGATTAAATGCAAATAAACTGCAGATGAGTCACAAACTTAAAATGATATATGACATATGAGGAATTCAATCAGTAACCGGATCTGTGTGGCATGGGCTGTTATGACAGGGCGCGATTGCAGAGAAGTGGGCTCTGGGTAATTAGTAATGCCACCTGCAGGGAATTTAAAATATCCTTATTAAATCTCCTGTCTGGCTTTTGTCCTTCTCTCTTTTTGTGTGTGCAGAGCAGAGCGTTACCATGGGTCCTGCAAGCCGAAAAGTTTTTTTTGTTCCACTGTATAGCTATTTTTGGTTCTTTTTAAAGTGTAAAATCAAGACGCTACAGCATATCTGGTCTGGGCCAAGTATCTTACTGACTTTTATATAACCTGAATTAATATTCCCAAGGAATAATTGAATTATGGTTCCTCAAATAGAGATCTTTTACATCCGCGTTTGCATGACTGGAATGGACGTAGTAGTTTAGACACTTTGCACAAAGTGTTTTATTTTATCCATGTCCCCCATCGATCTGCACTCAAAACAGACTTTTAGAAGTTTTTGCATTTATTCAAAAGGAAAAACAGAAATTTTGCATGGACATAAGTATTCAGACTCCTTGCTATGACACTTGAAATTTATCTCTAGGTTCCTCCCATTTCTCTTGATCATCTTTGAGATGTTTCTACACCTTGACTGGAGTCCACCTGTGGCACTTTGGACATGATTTGGACAGATGCACACCTGTCAGTATAAGGTCTCGCAGCTAACAATGCATATCAGAGCAAAAAACCAAGCCATGAGGAGGAAAATAACTGCCTGTAGAGCTCAGGATTGTGTGGAGGCACAGATCTGGAGAAGGCTACAAAAAACCTGCTGTACTTAAGCTTCTCAAGAGCACAGTGACCTCTAATTCTTTATTGGAAGAAGTTTGGAACAGCCAGGATTCTTTTTAGAGGTGAGCGCCCTACTAAACTAAGTAATCGAGGGAGAAGGGCCTTGTTAAGAGACGTGACCAAGAACCCAATGGTCACTCTGGCTGAGCTCCAAAGATCCTGTGTGCAGATGGGAGAAACTTTCACTGCAGCACAGCATCTGGAATTTCTGAATGCACTGTAAGACAGATTTTGAGATGCTATTATAATTCTTAAGGCCAGTTGTTAAAGGGTACTGACGTTGATCGGATGTTCACGTTCTGGAAGCGAGTCAGCTTCGTGCTCTTTAATTGGGATATCAGTAGTGCAAGCTATACTCTGAAGGCATTAAGAGCACTGATCATGTGTGACCAGCCTTGCTCCTTTCCTCTGCAGTTCGCAATTTAGCTCCTTCCATCTGGATGCTAGGTCTGACAGAAGAGCCAGCTCAGGCAGCCATGCCTAATCTTGCAACTCCCTATACTCTTTGCTCCTAGACTTCAAAAATGTTGTGATGTCTGGCAGCAAATCAATAAATCGCTGGTGCACCTGCCGAGACTGGACCAGCGTCCAGCCGCCTGCAAGATCAGGTCTCTATTTTGAGCGTTGGAGACCTGCTGAAGGGCTTTTGTGTGAAATGAGTTTCCAAATTTTGCCACAACGATCATCACGTGTGAGACCTCCACCACATTGTTGGCTGGCACTTGTAGATGGACGACGCAGTGGCAGCTGACGAAGCAGATCTAATCGGTAGCGTTTGATTAACTCGCTGTAATTTAGTGCTTGGAGAATGTTTCTTCTCCTAAGCTTCCTAAAAGTATTCCTCTTTACTCCTAACAGCTGTTGACCTTAGGAGCTCTTTTAGGGGTTAAGATGATTTATGAGTTAGGATTTGCTCCTAACTTTGAAAGGGAAACGCCCACAATTCTATGATTTTTCTTAGAATTTCTTCACAAATCTGAATGACGGTTGCCCTCAACATAGGCACAGAAAAGTCTCTACCCTAAAGTATTAGGATCTATAAAACCCTATACAAGGCGTTGGAAGAACTACAGTCCCCAGTTCCTGCGGGAGAACAAGTGAAGAAGGGAGCACTTCGTCCAACAGTTCTAAGAATTGTGATAAATAACAAAAGGGATAAATCTCTCAGTAGCTGTTGAGATGCGTCTTCCCGACAACGATGCTACAGTTGTGGCATATTACTTACAGATGTTTGGATTTCATATTTGGCTTGTAAAGTCTTTGAACGATTCTTCATCCTTCTCCCACTCTCTGTTAGGAGGTGACTAACACAAAAAAATGACTTCAATTCTGGCTTTTTTAAAGGACGGGCAAAATTGGCTGCTGAGCCTTTATCAAAGCTTTCGTCTCTTCTGCTTTTCAGTGAATTGAACATCTTCTTGGAGGATAAGTGTCTCTAACCTTTGGGTGCATTGTTAAGTAATGGCGCTCCACATTACCTTTTCAGGGCTCCACAGCGTCAGGTCTTTGCTCGCAACTGCTGCGGTTTATAGGTTTGGGTGCACTCGTGTGAGAAGAACCGAGTTCTCGCTCTTTCCAAGAATTCGTCGGCTCCGTCTCATTACCTAGCGAGTGCCCTTGCTGCTCTCCAAGAGAGAGTGGAAACTTAAGGCAGGTTAATGAAAGACTCTGAAAGTCTTCAGGGTGTTGCCCTGGAGTCCAAATTCCCCAAATCTCAATCTGTCCCAGCATCTGCGTTATGTCCTGGATAAACGAATCTGATCCGTGGAGGCTCCACTTCACAACTTAAAGGATTTGCTGTTCTGATGGTGCCTTCATCAATCTTGTGGAGTCCATGCCTCGATGGGACAGAGCCTTGGCTGTGTTTCTAAGCACTTTTTTTCTTTTAATCCCCTATCAGTAGCAGCATGCGGGCCTTTCTGTTTAGCTAATTGAGCATAGTTGTCATTTGTGTTTGAGAAAATGAGAAGAATCAGATATAATTACAGCCTTTAGCCACCTCCAGGCAGTATGTTTTCAGATTGCTTGTTTTTTTTTTTTTTTAAATACTTTTTTATCTCAAGGCAGGTAACAAAAACCACAAGATTATTTAACAGCAATAATTAAACCTTGAAACTATCCTCATATTCCACAGTCGTTTAAACCTAAATAGAAACTGTACTGCGTGTAGTTATTAATTGAGGCGTTTTGTTGATTTTAGCCAAAGTAATGCTCTGCCATGCGCCCTAGTCTTCCTGAGATTTAAATTCAGTATGGTTATTTAAAAGCAATTTGTGCACGTAAAAAAAACATAACGCTCCAAAGCTTACTCAGTCTGCTTGCAAGTGAGATTATGTGGAACCTTGGAGTCCTAGCAGATACATATATTTTTGTGTCTTTATTTGTATGCTGCTTCAAGCAGCACTGTTAAGCAAACATTTTTGTAGAGGCAGAGGGTGAAAGGTAGAGGGTCAGTAAAATGGCAAATATCAGTATCAAAGTCAGATGCATGTTTTGGCATTCACAGGGTACCTGAACAAGGTACCAACCCATCACAGGACTGGGAAGGGGTCACTGTTCCTTTCCTCCAGGGGTGTCAGGGGCCTCCTCAGCCCCACTTTACTGGGCTGTACCCAGTAAAAAGTTGCTGTGCCCCGCTAAAACCGTGCCAGTAAAATATCAGTTTTATCCTGAGTTTGCTGAGCAGAACTACTGGTTTTGACATGCAAATTCACTGCAGGCACTACATTTCCCATAATGCCGCAGCATCTTTCTAAAAGCTCGAGCGGCTAGGACTTTCAGTCAGAGCCAGTTTCTTTTGGTTTCTCTTATAGATTAATGGACATCTGCATTGGAAGAGCCTAAACAAAATGAATGGAAATGTCAAAAATCCTTTAGTGTTCATTTGTTCTTCGTTGCTCATCCATGGCAGAGTAACGCTCACAGTGTTAAATCTCTTCATCTATTTCGACTTTTTCTTCTTGCGCTACAACTGATCTGCAAGCAGAGGGGTACAGCTGTGCCCTTCTAAATTCTGTGTTTGGCCCAGTATGACAAATAGTCTAGAAACGCCCCTGGCCTGCATTTCCTGCCTGAGTGGTGGGCCAGCAAAATGCCACCCCAGTGTGACTTCTTAAGTGCAAATCTCAAATGTACTTGTCGTGTGCGAGGGTCGTGCCGACCGTAACGTCTTTAAGGCTAGCTATGAGGTAGGCACCTCCTCCGATATGTGACTCTTGTCTGTCTGTGACTTTTCCGCCCTTTAAGAGTAACCGAACCAAAACATCCAAAGTGAGCACAATTGGGGACTGACTGGCAGCTTCAACGATGACAAATCGTCTGGTTCAAGGATTAACGCAGACTAATGGACGTATTAATGCGGCCAGTCAGCGCTCTCTTTCCAGATTGTTTGTCCACCTTCCCTTTAAATGACTCCCATTTATATTAGTACCAGACCTACAAGAACAATGGCTTTTTCCCTGTTTCGGATTGAAACTGTTCATGATGAGATGGGTTCCTCTTATTTGGGTAATAGGTTGCTCTTAATTGCATCATCCAGAGTACCACGTTGTGGAGCGTGAGTGATGTGAAAGCCCCTGAGAGTTGATTTGAGCAGCTACAGAGCGCACCCGGGTTGACCTTGGCAGCTCACCTGATTGCTGAATGGATAAAGAACATGAAACACTCCCTCTAATATCATAGCGTGGCCTCGGCCTAATATCAGAGGTGACACTAAACCTTTTAACCCCCGAAACAAGAAACAGAGGTGCAGTCAAGACACCTTCAGGCCCTTTAGAAGCACCCAGATATAAATGTCGGATCCACAAATGATAAACCTGGACTGCTACAGATGGAACTGTATCGTCTTTAGCGACGAATCCAGATTCTGTTTGGGATCCGACGACGATCAGGTTTGAGTGTTGAGGCCTCGTGGTGAGCGCTTCAATCCTGCCTTTGTCATCGCATACTACCTTTAGTAGTGATACGAGGGACACTAACAACTCAGAGATATGCACAGGACATCGTGTTGCCTCTCATGGCAGGGCGTCCAACTGGCGCCCCCACACAGCAAGGGATTTCCCCGGAATGCCTGCCATATTTATCACCAATCGTTCATTTATGGGACCAGCTGGGACTCCAGCTTTGGCAGACTGCGAGTGTGCAGGACCTACAGACCCAGCTGCAACATCTGTGGGCAAATGTGGCGCAGGATATCGTACAGAACCTATATGCCTCAATGCCCAACCGGATCTCATCTTGGATCCAGGCTAGAGGCGGCCTAACAGGGTAACTAGTACAGTTTCCCCAATAAACGTATGCTTTGTCTGTAATATTGTAATCACTTACATATCGTCATATATAACGTTACATTTGAATCCAGCATCTTCTGCGTGGTGCATTATTTTTTTTTTGTCAGAGTATTTTATTAGTCAATATGAAAATGGATTCTTCTCAGCCGCTGTGAGCGTGTGCCAAAAATGAGTGTCAGGGTGCCCTCAGTACATCTTTTGCACCGCCTGCACTCGCGTACTCGGTGTTTCTGACTGTAACAGTCCCTTCTGAAGACCACTGACGTTTTCTGTGAAGTCATTTTGTCCTCGAACTGAGATGAGTGAGGACACCGGTCCAAGATATGCTTGTGTGCCCCATTACGTTTTTTAATTTTCTGCCCCAGGAAGTGAAAAATGCACCGAGCACATTCCTGATTATTAATTAAAGAGGTGCTGCTCATTAGGAACGGATTGATCCTAGTCTCAATGGAGGAGCATGAATCTGATAAGTTAAGTACAGGACAGGTTTTCTTAACCTCGCATACATATATGCATTTATGCTCTATTAGGCACACCTTAATACCGGGTTGGACCTCGTTTCGCCTTCAGAACTGCCTCAGTTGTTTGTGGCATGGATTCAACAAGGTGCTGGAAACATTCCTCAGAGATTCTGCTGCAGCTTTGTCAGCTGCATTCGCTTCCATGATGCGCATCTCCTGTCCCAAAGGTGCACCGATGTAATGAGACAAAAGTGCGGTGACCTGATTAGGCTGCAAATTATAACAAGCTGTAATGAACCTGTCTGAGAGACAAGTGTGTGTTGGTGCTCACGCACAGTCAGTGGGGTGGCTGGACGCAAAGATATTTCTAAGGATTACTGCTGGAGATTTGCAGAAGAGATTGGCGGTTCTCAGTCTCTCTATTAGATTACAACCAGGACATTTGTATGCAGTAATAAAAAACTGGAAAAAATCAGGAAAAGCAGCTTCTATGGGCTACAGTGACACTAAGTACTGTAGTTAGTGTGACCTCCCCTTACACTTGAGCAACAGCAGGTTCTGGGAGCTTCATCGGGATGCCAAGTTGATCCTTCTACGGTCCGAAGAAGCTTGATCAGGAGCCTTTTTGGAAAGACAGCTAATTGAGTCGGTGTTGAGACTTCAGCCAGACAGTGTTGCCAAATCCACACAAAAATGGTTCAGTCACCACAGAATAAAAAACAACAGGTAAATATGTGTTACCTATCTAATAAGTTGAGCTGTTTATATAAATTCTTATACAGGTGTTTATGCAGACTGCTTATAATGCTAATGCAGATTTTTCCCCCATTTTAAAGTAGGCTGAAGTTGAAATGTTCAAACTTTGTTCGTCAGACATGTACGCTGAACACTAAAAGTTAGATCCTTCAGTGCTAAAGTCAAACCCAGAATGGCAGCGCTGACAAAGAAATAAAGACACTTTGTGTGGGAGAACGCAGCGTGCCATCGTCAGGAAATACAGTGAATATCCCGAACAAAAGGTGAATTATATCTTAAAGTGCGTGAAATTCGATCATGTTTAACATGTGGCTTCGCTTCTCTGAATGAATGACACTGATGAGCATCTAGTTACCATCTGAATAGAAGTGGGGGAGGCATTCGAGCCGAGCAATTTCTCAGTTACGTGATAAGCCGTGTTTGTTTAATTAACCCAGTTTTTAAATTCTCATACTATTTGCAGGTGGGCACAGTGAAAGCCCGCGTTCGTCACGTTGTGCCAAGCGCCGGACAAAAGACCTTCTAAAATGGAGCGATCTCCTAAAAAGAGGAAGCCGAACCCAGAAAGTGGATTTTTTTTCTTTTATGCTTGAAAATGATTGAGATTATATTGTATTGGGGTTGCCAGTTCTACAATAATCCCCTTCACAGAAACATTCGGTGGCTTAGTCTGGAAGCCTACATATATACCTCATTCAAACAAGGATAGAGGCAACATGAGATCAGCTTTCAGAACAAGGGCGGAGAGGCATTTTCACCATCCGGTGTCTCACTTTTATGTGGGTAAACCTTTGGAAGGTACGATAGCTAGGGGAAAAGTCTGAACTCAAATCTGCAGCCGGTTACAGGTGGCGGAAGCCTGCAGCTTCAGCCAGACGAAGGTCATCGTGAGCCTGTCGTGCCACTGGAAGCCTGTCTGGCAGAGTGAAGATAGTGGGGCTGAGGACGGTGCACCCACACCCTCACCCGAAAAGCCTGTGGTGATATGGAAGTATGCAAATTTGTTTTAAAAAAAGGTGGTCTTTATGATAGCCTAATGGCTATCATAGTAATGTCACATGAAGTTCTTGTGTATATGGTTTGCACATATTGTGCATCCTAGAACCTGGTTAAGGTGCTGGACTATTGACCAGAAGGTCCAGGGTTCGAATCCCAGCACTGTCAAGCTGGCCCTTGAGCAAGACTCCTGTTGGCTTTATGTAGGGATTTCTTAAGGAACAAGGCTGATTTAAGGTGAATAAAAAGTGCATACTTTTCTTTTCAAATGTAGTACGTAAAAAGCAAAAAAGGTTTAAATAACACAAATCACCAAGTAAAGTACAGATGCCTAAAAACTCTCTAAGTACACCTCTGCTAATCGGTACGTTTGCCAAGTAAATCATACATACGTATTATAATGTGTTACAACAATATAACAAGAAATCATTTAGCATGTAATGATGTATCAATAATGAAAAAATGACATAGTTTGCAGCCCAGTCTGTGACTGTCAGATAGATATTCGCTAACAGCTCGTATTATTTTGGAGTGCTCAGCTTCTTTACATATCTTCCGAACAACTTTCACATTTCTAATATTTAGATTTCTCTCTCATCTTGACTTAAGCGCTCTGCATATTTATTAGCCGGTGTTTGCCGTCCTGCTCCGTAGATAATGAGCTTCAGCAGAGCTGATTTTCTCTCTTTCAGTGGAGTCTCAAATGTTTTATTATGGTGCTTGACTTGACGCGCTGCCTTTTTCAATCGGAACCGAAGAGGTCAGGGTGAAGCTTTATTTTTTTTCCATTTTGTTTCATTGGTTTAATTTGCCTAATGTTTCTGAACGCTGTCACCTGCAGGTTGCACATTTATTTCCCTCCTAAACTCAGAATTATGATTATGTGCAGACAGATTTTTAGAATAAATGCACGTTTTGTTTTTCCCCCCACGCAAAACCCGATGGGGATGCAAACGTTTTCCGATTAATAGTTTTCCCAGGCAGTAAACATCATAAATGCTAGGAGCACCCGTCTCCGCCGAAAGTGCATTAAACCACTTTTCTACTTTACATTGATATGGTTTCAAATTGATACAGAGTCTCTTATATTATTATCTTTTATTCAAGAGCGTACAGAGCCCCGGGGTGAAAACAGTGCTTATTTTTTTTAAATGTTACCCATAACCCAATTAGATTTGAGGCTGCACTACGAACATCGGGAGAACTGCTCGTAATGAAATCTTACGAAGAAGTGCCCGAAAGCACTCAAATCAGCTCCTATAGAGCTAGCAATGATGCTAAGTCTAACTTTTTTGTGAGCTTGGGGGATGCTAGATGCTAAAAAGACAAACATAGCAGCATGGCAGACCTGCAGGGCATATCATTACAAACATTTAGAGAAATCCACAGCAACTGGGGGTGTGAGACCAAAGCCTGATAAACAGGAAGGTGGAACAGCATCCAGCTTAAAACCTAAGCCATACAGCTATACGCTATACTGGAGGCTGGCGTGAAAGAGTGTCTGCCAGCCAGTTTAGCTCTGAGGATACAGTGAACGGTCAGGTTCTGCACTGTGGACCAGTTCTAGGGGTTAAAATTCCCACCTGTGCCAAGCTTCCACTTGAGCCCTTGAGCAAGGCCCTTAAGTCTCAAGTGCTTGGATTGTACCTTGTAAGATTGTATCAGTTGTACGTCGCCTGCTAAATGACTGAATGTAACCGCCTTGCTTTGGTTTTCGTTCAGAAAATGTTTCCATGTGGTTTAAACCAAACAAATCAATGCAAATCGAATAAAATACAGCATTGTGCAGCTCAGGAATAGACCTCCGGTTAAAACTGGGGATTTCTCCTCTTCGGATCAGCCTTTAAAATAGCTCCAGCGAGTCCATAGACTGTCTCTTAGCAACCCGGCAAGAAGTAAAACAAAAATGTAATGCGCGTGGCCATCAAGGCTATCTCTTTCATTAGGTATAATACGTGAGGTTAGGATGAACTAGAATGGAGTCTAAATTGAGGCTTGGCGTGAATGGCACTGAATGAGCCTATTCAGGCTGCTAACATTAACCCTGCCTGGAAACGGAGTGGCGATGAGGCAGATGGGTAGGACCTTATTCGTTTTTACATACTCTTCAGGACTCAAAGATGAGAGGAGGTGGGTGGGTGGGTGGACAGTGATTCTCAATCAGCAACCTTTTCCATCCACACACTAGTCATTTCTAATCAATGCTCGACTCTCCCTTTCTTAATGAGGGGACGGCACTGGTCTGATCAAGTGACCAGGCCCCCGTGTTGAGGAGAATTGAAACTTAGGGACCTACCCCTGAAGATATTGGAAGGAATCAAATGTGTACAGAGTGCGACCTTGAGCTTCGACAATGCCAGTTTACATGGTGCCAGTATGTCCTCTCTGGGTATTCCGGTTTCTTCCCACAGTCCAAAGACATGCATTAGGTTAATTGATCACACTAAATTGGCCCGATCCGGGTATAGATATGACTAGCTTTGAAGGAACCTTGTGTATTGATATAACCTCGTTAAAATGGCCATCGATGCTGATATCGACGTTAAATAAACCAAACAAACAAACATGGTGCCAGTGAACCGGCAGCCGGACTGTCAGTCTACCTAATGAGCTGACCATAGACATAACATCCCCAGACGCCGCATCAGCCCGTTGCTGCAATACGTCAATGCGGCCGCCATATTGGTCCAGGCAAGACTGGCTTGTAAACAAATACAAGTAAGGTGGGTGCGCAGTTGTCACCAGACTAGGGGTGACCCTATGTTCTATTTCCAGCTGTTGACTGTAAACATTTCATAAGCTACAGGACCTGGAAAAGGAAAAAGAAGACCTTTAGAAATGTCTTGCGTTATGCTGTGTCTACATTTGGTCTATTGACCTGTAAGGACCCAAGGCGTTGGCCTCTCGGGCAGTTAGATACGGAGGCCATCTATGTGAAAAGATAATGCCCATCCCTGAACTGATCAGAGGACTTGAGGGTACACCTCTCACAATGTCTCAATGCTGTGATTGCAGCTATTATGAATATGTGAAATGGCCATTGTAATTGATGGGCATGGCAATTTGCATGTTAAACTGATCACTGGTCCCATTGTTATGCCATGATACTGGTATCGGTCGTTGTGCCATGGGGAAGTTCTCCAACTAGCTGTGACCGAAGAAGTCATTTAGATGAGTAACGAAACGTTTCTCCCACGAAAACCTTCTGTCTGGGGCTGTTCTAGCAGTGTTCCTGGAGAAAGGGGCTTCTAATAGTAAGGCCTTAGAGTTTATGACTGTGTTAAAAGCTGCTGTGCTTTGCTATTTTCACGCCTGCTCGGGCCTATATATGGCCGTTGGTGTTTCATCAGTGGGATTCAGAACGTGGGGGAAGGATTGTCGCCAGACAAGCTGTTGATTGGTTTGTTTTTAGAACGTGTTGGCATTTGTTTTGTGAATCACTGGTCAGCGTGTCCCGTCATGTAGCTGGTCATGATGCTAAGTAAAAATAGTGAGTAAATCTCCTCTGACTTGCGTGATTTACCATACCGTGAGGAATTTGTGCCTCTGGCAGGGCCTGTTTGTAACGGCCATCTGTTGATGGAAGGATGAGCCTGAGTAGGAGGTATTTATGCTAAGCACTTGTTGGGTTTGCATCATATGCAGACTTGGATTTGAATAGGTCTGTGGGTTTTGTTGGTACCACGTGAGGTTTGGACTGCTGCTGTGCCTAACGGGGGTCGTGGACCCTCTTTTGATTAATAGAGGTTTGTGTAAATGGATTTCTGGTTTTACCCACTGGCTCTATTCTGGTGTCTTTCTTGCCAGCGTCGCCTCTGGCTAGCTCGTTTGGTCGAAACTCGGCTTTTGCACAGCGGCTTTGAGACAAAGTCTGTTGTAAAAGGTGCTTTGTGAATAAATGGAATTTAATTAAATAGATTTTTGACAGTGATTTCAGACAATCTCCAGGTGCTATTATGGAGCTTTTCTCACAAGTGGGTTCATGGTATTGGTGGCCCACTTGTACCCTGGGGTTTCCAGCAGCTTTGAAATTTAGTTTATTTGACTAAAATAAGCAGGATAAGCTGGTACTTTAATCATGCCATTCAGTTCAGCCATACATTTTAAGTTTCCTACATAATTGGTCTAAGGGAGTTTCTTTGCCACTATCACCTGGTAACTTGACGGGACATTACCATAGTCACATAGTAGTTTAGATACTTTGCTCATAGTGTTTTGCTTTAAATAATTAATATAAATTAAACACAATATGAAACCATTTAGTACAATACTGCACAATATAGTACTTCTTATCTTTGTATTTCTTTTAAAATTTGAAGCATGACAAAAATGAAAGGAACATTACCATGTTGTTTACGTCTTTCAAGGCTGCGATTCTCTTTTCTGTCAGCAGCTTTCACGAGGGTTTGTTTGTACTAGTTTTCTGTCATTCAGACCTGAATTAGATGTATATACGACAGATTTTTGTCCCTGTTATAATTCTGAAGACTTCTGACGTCAAAACGAACCGACGTTGATCTGATGGATGTTAAGCGTAGCAAACCTGTACAGTTGACTGTTATTGTAATTTAAAGAAAAGAGAATGTCTTTCATGATGAATGTAACTGTCATTGAGCAGCATTAGGGTTACAATTAAGCAGAACACAAAGCATAACTTAGCAAGTATGATTAATTACCTAATTCTATAGCCGACGCCAGTTGAATACGGAGTTGCCCTGCAGGCTGCAAGTAGTGTGTCACATTTGTCAATGTGATCCTTTTGGAACAGAAGGGCCTGATGAACTGTCTCTGAACTCCATTCGTCTCGAAATAGAAAACAAGACGCGATTCACAGAGCTACACAATGCCTCCGCCATTCCTCGAGTGAGTAACGAGAAGAGAGGGTCGTTTGGGGACGTCTGTGAATGATGAGCCACGGCAAAAACAGCACGGTAAACACAATCTAAAACTCCAACACACTGCCTCTCTGAGTAAATTACACTTCTAATAAAGAATATCAGCTGGACCTTACAACCCAAAAGTACTGTGGAGTAGAAGGTAAAGCGCCACCGGTCACCGACACACTCCCAACGCCCACTCCTCTGGGAAAGTAAGGTCATTCACAAATAAAGAAGGTCAGATCAGTATATCATGAGAAATAAATCAAATAAAGGAGATTACATAAATGGAAAACCCCAATGATTGGGCTACGCTGATATAAAATAGAGAAAGAACTTGTTTAGAATGGTCCAAGATACATTATATCTAATAAGGTCAGGGTATTTATGGGATGCAGGGAAATTAAAGCACGACAGCCTGACTGCTGCAGCTCACTCTGAATCACTAATGAGCAATTGGTCAGTTTAAAGCTAGAGAAGATGATGTATTAACAAGATAGGAGGCTGGGCAAGAAACGCACAGCGGTACATCATCAGCATAAAGTCAGATTTTATGCTCAAAGCCACCTCTGTCATTTTCCTGAACGTAAAGATCATTGTGAATGGCATAAGCCGATGGCTCCATGGTTATTACGAAAAGCAGAGGAGAGAGAGAGAGTCCTAGTGTTGTGGTTGAGACGGCTAGAGCCGATCCGAGTGAAGACCGAGACTGAGAGTGGTTGAGACGAGACCAGCTTAAGATTTTTTCAGTAGAAGAATAAAAAGTAGAAAATGGCTTCTTTTTACGTTCATTGTCATTCAGTGTACATGATGTATATTAATAAATAGTATTGGATTTCATCATATTTTGTATAATGTAACATTAAGTGATATTTAGCCCAAAATTATTAGTCAAATAATTAGTCAAACTGGTGACGATCACTGTGGACTGTGGTAGCATAGTGGTTAAGGTACTGGACTATAGACCAGAAGGTCCAGGGTTCAAATCCCACCTCTGCCAAGCTGCCACTGTTGGGTCCTTGAGCAAGACCATAACCCACAATAGCTTGGATTGTAAGACTGTATCAGCTGTAAGTCGCTCTGGATAAGGGCGTCTGCTAAATGCTGTAAATGTTAATCAGAATCACCACATGAATATAGCAACCACATCCATTCTATGCATTTTTATTATTAAACGAGAACACGTCTTTATAACGTTTCAATCCTTAACAAAAACTCCTAAACTATACTAACTAAGTAAAGCGAGCGGGCGAAGAGCTGAGTGCAGATTTGATGTAGGCATGTAGAGAAAGGACCGATTAATTCTGTTTGAATGGATTGTTGAAATTCAATAACGATACAAAAAAAGTTTCTAATTAACGTAACCTCAGACAGACTCATTAGACTCGGCTGGTCTCGATAACGATTTCCGAGTCCACCCTACCCTGAGAGAGACGAGACCGAGTCCAAAAGAGGGGAAATAACTAGACCAGAGCTTGATCATACTAAGACATTAGGTATAACAATTACAAAAACAATGTAACCCACGGTATGAACTCACCAAATCCCTCAGCGTTGGACCCTGCGAAGGCCTTTTCAGCATGGAGCTGGGGTGCTTCCCTCGGCTGGAGTGTATCTAATGTTAATTAACCTTCTGACATTAAATACGGATAGTCGACCTTTAACAAAACCGGTCTATTCTGAACTTGTTTAGAATAGCTGGAGTAGTTTGTCTGAGATAATTGCCTGCTCCCATGAGGCCTGGCTGGGGAATACAGAGAGACTTGACATAATGATCAGCGAGTCAGTCACCGGCTATGACAACACAAGGCGAGCGCAGTTCTTTATTCGGGCTAAAGGAGAGCTGTTATTAGAGGAATCTGAGGAGTACAAAGGGATTGTTACAACAGAATTCAGCAGTGCAGAAACCAGCTCCGCCGGCAGAAGACAAGCCATAGCTTCCACTATACCGGCTTATACCCATGATGTTCACCAGGCTTATGACTGGCTTTTATTTCCAACGTTGGAGCCAGTAAAGGTATGCTCCATTTAATGCCCGTCGATCAACGTCCGTACAGTTTAATGACCGAGCTCTTAAAAAGTTGAATGAATTATAATAGGACGCTGGAGCCATAATGGAGGATGGAGTTAAAGAGTGGAAGTCCGTCACTCATGTCTGTGTGAATCATGATACCATGGCCCCTTTCTATAGTAGCAAAGTCTAGAAATCCCTGTGAATTTATTGTAAAAAATGGAAGTGTGTCCATCCACACTAATAATTAGTCCGAATCTCAGTTCTGTCCTGAGCAAGGGAATAATGACGGAATTTCTCACTGCGACAGGGTGAATCACATTCTGCCCGAGGGTGGTCACGTCTTCACCTGACTCAAACCCCGGCCAGTCCCCAGCATGGGTCAGAGCGAGTCGGATTAGATGCTGCACTGAATTCACTTCGTGAAGTGAATTACCTTCTGTCATCACAGATCACAGAGCGCTCAGACAAAGGTCACGCACCCGACTTTGGTGGCCGGTGATGGAGACTGTGCTTGCTCAGTGGAGTGTTGCAGGCAGACACGTAGCAGTTGGTCAATTTAAGCCGTCCAGCTCGGTATAGTTCAGCTTCGCCAGCTGGAAAGACGGAGACGTGACGTTAAATACACAGTGTGGAGCGGATCGTTCGACAAGCCCTCTGATTATTTGGTACAAGAAACCGAAGCTGTGTAATGAGAAGCGTTGATTTGTAGCTATTAAAGGGCACAGAGCAGGAGGACGTGCGTTAACCGATGCATTAGGCAGGGGGTCAAGGTTGCAGATGGTAGCTCCGACTGCTTTAATGGGCCAAGCTACAGCTTTTCCTCAAAAAGGTGTGAAACTGGAGTGGAGGTGGATGGGCTTGAAACGCACATATACCTTGAGTTCTGAAGGCTGTGGCTATTTTGTGATTGAAAAATGTCAAACGTGATGAAGAGTGGAAAGCTCTTCAGAGTTGGGAGGTTGTATGATGATCATGGAGAGGAAAGCTCTAGGCTTGTTCAGAGCACTCTTGATGACCGCGTTGTAGCATTGGCTTTCTTGAGTGCCTCACTGCAAGGCCGGTTTTCCTACTGGAGCGCTCCGGAGCAATCAGTTTTTTAGACAGTGACCATTCTGGGGGACCTAAATGAGGAGCGAGTTGCATCACTCTTGCGAACACACAGCAGCAATAGCACATTTAGGTAGAACTAATTGGCCCCTCTAACATAGCCACTGGTCAGACGGCCTAGAACCATCACTGAAGGCTCAGGAAATGTTATGCCTGCAGGGATGGGAAACTGATCAAGCATGTTCATAAAGGCTTCTGTTTTGTAGGTCTTTGTGAGTGAGGAGGAATCACTGAGGCAGGTCAAACAGCGCAGTTTTGACTAATGACCAATAGTTTGTACTGACGGGATCCACAGCGTAACCTCACATGCTGGGTGACATCATACAATCAGCAGCAAACTCCCTAGTATTGCCATTATTTGGTCCGGTCACTGTAGGATCTCCTGTCCTCAGCAGGCAAGATTTGGTGGCATGGCATCTTCAGTCAACTGGATTATGGGAGGGGGAGGGGGAGGGGGAGTTGGTGCCCTCTGAAGTGGCCTGAGTAGAGGTATGACGGCTTAGTGTGGGGCTGCAGCTGGCACAGGAAGAAGAGTTTGCAGAGAAAACAGAATATGTAGTTAGAGTTGTTAAGAACACAGTTTATAAACGGAACACACTTCTGCAGTGCCTATAGAAAATCATCATACTCTTTTAAAATGGTCACCAAATAATAGCTTTTTCTGTCTTACAGCCTGAAACCAGAATATCTTTAAATATATTTGAACAGCTTTATTTACACATTGTGGAGTACGACAATCATTTTCACTTGGACGATGAGGGCTGTAATGTGTAAATACAGCTGGGCTAAGTCAGATTAGTAGAATTTTCAGGGTGGAATGCGACACAAAGTAAGGACTTTGTTAGGGTATGGTGATTTCCTGTAGGCGCTGTAGACGAGTGTGCAGTGAGCAGTTTAGCAACGAAGACTTTTGAAGGATGATAAACTAAGACAATCAACAGAGGATTTGCGGCGGTGATTTTTTTGGCGGCTGGGATTGTTTTGACTCTGTAATGGTGCCAATCTAGATCTTTAAGCCTACTCTGATGACCAATAGTTTGTGGATTGGAAAAGTATTGATCCTGTGGGAGGCATAGATTGGATTAAAGAAATCATTTGGCTGTTGCCCAGTTTCAGAGGCAAAAAATCAAGGCTGTGATCCATTATTACATCAGAATAATAGCTGGCTCGAGTCATATCTCCCGAGTAGATTGCTTTTCCTTTCCATCTTCATTTCCGGCTATATGACTGCACTGCAAATACATACGCATGGTTCGAATTGGGCAGGGATTGGAGCAGTCTGGTCCTCCTAGTTAAGACTTGGAACCTCTAAAAAGAATTAAAAACAACAGATCAGGGGGTCAAAGCATATATACTCACTGGATAGAAAATTAGCCACCTTTGACTGAAACATACCTAATAGTGTCATTTCTCTTTGAATTCTGATGAGAATTTCCTGTAGACTGGTATGTTTGTCCCTGCTGGTAGATCCGTGTGACTGTACGCTTCGACACACCTGCAAATTCAGCTACTTTCTTCATACAATGGTTTTTGGCACGCCCAAATGCAGTCACTCCTTTTTGACATCATTAACATCTGCTTACATTTACATTTATGTCATTTTTGTTTATGTCATTTAGCAGATCAATTATCCAGAGCGACTTACAATTGATACAGTCCAAGAAATTGTGGGTTAAGGACTTTGCTCAAGGATCCAACAGTGGCAGCTTTTGGGATTTGAACCCTGGACCTTCTGGTCCATAGTCTAGTACCTTAACCCAGAGACATTGTGTAAGGAGGAGACTGGTCACTGGTTGAAATATAAATAGGACAGCCCATAACAGCTAACATGGTGATGGTAGTACAGAAGCCTCGCCCTGTCATTAAAAAGAACCAACCGACATATTAGTAAATGTGTCTGGGAGGAGGTTGGCAAGTCTTGGCCCCTTTGTAGTGGTGGGATGCGCATGTGCAGTAAAATCATATTTGTCTGGGTTTATTTGAATCATATTTAAACCCAACAGCACAAGTAAATCATATAATTTTTGTCAGGTTATACCTATCGAGGGTGGGGGGGATAAATGTTGTGACATTGCAGAAGCTTGTAGAGACGATGTCACAGCGAATGCGTGCCGAAATCAAAGCTAAAGGCGGCCCAATGAACTGTTAGGGCTATTGATTGCCCTGTGTTGACTCTTGGCTTTTTTTATTCAAAGCCACTTTGTAACCCTTTTTTGCGTTAGCGCTGGGGAAACAAAGGAAATACAAATGTTTGCTTTGTGACATTTAGCATGCTCAGGGGCGGCAGTGTGTCGTTATGGTTTCAGATAGACGCTAACGTCTCCACACCTCAGTGTCTGCTGGAGAGCAGGAAGCACAGCTCAGACTCGATAACAGTCAGTCGGTGTGTTTAGTCCGAAATGAGACTGTAATTAATTGAGCCTAAAGGTTCACTTAGTCAGTACTCGGTCTGGATTTCTTATTGTCTGCTGGTGACTGTACAGGAACCGTACTCGGATTAAGCGTGGTAATAAGCTGCAGTACACTGTCACTGCCAGAACGTTCCTCCCACCTGTATGTTAATAGCAGCTTTAAGCTGCAGGGATCTTTTCAGTCGGGCTTAACCAGGTCCGTCTCCATGGGACACTGTGTAAGGCTATTTATGTTTGTGTCAAGGCTCTTTGGATATAGCATTTCACAGCCCAACATGCTTGGGTAAGTGCTTTCGCGTGTACGCAGCTGTGAAAGAAGGACGTTGGAAAGACTGAGATATTCCTTTGTGACTTTCTATGAGAGGATTGATGTTCTTCAATATAAATCACATACGGTGTAGCGACATATGCAGTATATCCCCTCTACATGATATAGTTTGCGCATGCCCAAAAACTGTATCCCAAAAACATGGCTATCAGTATGGAGTTTGGCCTCCTTTGTTTCTGCAGCAGCCTTCACTCTGCTGAGAAGGTTTCCACTTCAGAATAGATTCCTCTAGGAACACGAGAGCGTGGTCAGGTACTGATGTCCGACATCAAGCCCTGACTCACTGTTGCCAGTCGAGTTCACCTCAAAGGCGCGTGATGGAGTTAAGGTCAGGACTCTGTTCGTGCCGACCAAGTCCTCAGTCAGAGCTGCCCACCGTTTCCTTATGGACTTTGATTTAGGAGGTCAGGGCAGAAAGTTGATCAGCCGACTTGTTTGTGGTGGAAGAGTCATACTGAGAGTCACTCACACTGCCACTCTGTGTCTCGGGAGATTCCATGCCTGTTTGCTTCATACGAGAAATCAGTGGCAGAAATCAGTAAATAGGAGGGGTGTCCACATACTATTTACCGTAGAGCGTATATAGTTCACAGTGCCGTCCCTGGATAAGAGTACTAAGAGTCTTTCAAGTCTGTGTTGAAAAACTACAGAAAGAACTGAAAATCTGTCTGTCTATCTGTCTATATATGTATTAGATTATCAATGGTCTTGTATGTCTTCCATTTTCTTACAATTGCTCCCACAGTTGATTTATTCACACCAACCTGCTTGCCTATTGTAGATTCACTCTTCCCAGCCTGCTGCAGGTCTACAATTTTCTTCCTGGTGTCCTTCCACAGCTCTTTGGTCTTGGCCATGGTTGAGTTTGGAGTCTGACTGTTTGAGGCTGTGGACAGGTGTCTTTTATACAGATAACGAGGTCAAACAGGTGCCATTTTAATACAGGTAACGAGTGGAGGACAGAAGAGCTTCTTAAAGAAGAAGTTACAGGTCTGTGAGAGCCAGAAATCTTGCTTGTTAGTGGGTGACCGAATACTTATTTTCCACCATGATTTACAATTAAATTCTTTAAAAATCCTACAATGTGAGTTCCTGGATTTTTTTCCTCATATTATATATATATAGCCTCTATAGCCATCTAGTTTAATTTACATTAGCTATACCAATGAATAAGTTAATGAATACACCTGTTTAAGTCACCACACCATGTCTTTTACAGCCATTTATCTCACCACGGGCAATAGAAAAGCAATCGTTTCAAACAGTGCAGCGAGGAAAAACTCATTATGTTTGACCCCTATTAGGCAGGGGTACAGTGTAGTACTCTGGGATGAAGTGCGTTTTATATTTTCGTTTTTTGGAACAATCTGGCGCGGTGCTTCAGGACAATAAACTGAACTGTTGGACAGTGAAAGAGGGAGTTCAGCAGTAAAGCTCCCCAACACAGAAAACTGTCAGGACGAACAGTCAGGATGTTTTGGCTTTTGTAATGAACAAAGCCCAAGTCAAATTTACTTCTATGGTCCTTTTTACGTTGCGGCATTGTCTCAAAGCAGCATTACAATTATCCAGACCCAAAGCATTGATCACGCCAAGCAAAACACTCTAAAGGTTATAAGGAAGAAACCTTGGGAAGCTCAAAAAGGGACCCAACCTGCTTGTCTGAAGTTTGCATGTTCTCCCCGTCTGTTTTCTCTGGATCCTCTGGTTTCCTCCCATGTTCTGAAGACGTGTTAGGTTAGTTGGCATCTCTAAAGTGTACCAGTTTGAGTGCGTGAGTGTGTGTCTGCCCTGTCTTGTGTTGGTTCCGCAATGCTGAGTTGGTTTAATCAGGTATGTTGAATGAATGCACAACCGAACGGCGTTTTAAAAGTTAAAGCTGTTCGAAATTAAAGGTGCGCCGCAGTTCAGCCAATTTTATTTTCGATTAAACGGACATCTATTCAGAACGGTAGAAGCAGGCAAATTAACAGAAGCACGAAAGCATCTGATGTTTAAACTAATAGCTTTTCTACAATGCTGCTCTTCAACAGCGGAAACTAATTAGCCCTACAGTAAGGTGATGCAAATGTATTCTCATTCATTCATTCCAGTGTGTATTGTGAATTATTTCCTTTGAGATTTTTAATACAAATAAATGAGTGAATAAATACATGAGGGACACATTGAAAGGCTAAGAAAGCCTCGCAATGGAAAGGGCAGGGGATCGTTTGCTGCGACCCAGGAAATTCATCAAAGAAATGGCTTCACTCCTTGGGGAGTAGTAAAGGATTAAACGTCTCTTGCAGGTGCTGGTCCACTTCATTAATTTTAGGCCGCTCAGTCACTGTACCGAGGAGCAGGACGAGACAATGCAATCATTAGCTGGTTATTGTTGCAAGTAATTGAGTGGAGCGCAGGCTGGGCATTATTCTTGGGCTCATAGAAATGTCCTCATTTTTTGTGTTGTTTTTTTTTCCATGCAGCAGTTTTAATCATTTGTGATTTTTACAGATCGGTGTGGTATGAAGTCACCTCTTGTACGGACACAACAACCTTTATACATTTCCAAAGTGGAAATATGGGCTCTGTTTATCAGCGTTTGTTTGCTTTAGTCTGATATTCACTCGAAAGTCGCCAGTCTTGCCTCTCGCCCTTGGGTTTGCCAAGCTTAAGATGTGACAAATGTCCTGCCAGCAATGAAATTCTACCCTGCTATGCCAGCATGTTTCAGATCCTCAGCAGGTGGTGCTTTAATCCTACTTTAAATTTGCAACGCTGGATGATGTACAGCCCCTGTCTGTTATTAGAGATGTTATATAAGGAGGAGACCAGTCACTAGTTGAAATCTGAATGGGACTGTAGTACAGAAGCCCCGCCCGCCTTTAGAAAGAACCAATCGGCATATTAGTAAATGTGTCGGAGCGGGGGGCAGCAAGTCTTGGCCCCTTTGTAGTGGTGGGATGTGCATGCGCAGGAGCCAGAATAACCTTAAAAAATCGTATTTTTCTGTTATTTTTCTCTTTCCGATTTGGATATATATAAGCCTCTCCCCATCCAAAGAGATAGGAGTCTGGTCTTGTCTGGCTGGGAATAACAGAGCTCTAGAAGTGGCCTAGGATTGGTTTGTATATTAAAATTCCTAGGTGAAAATGTATCGAGTGCTTATGCACTATTTCAGCAGTATCATATCTGTAGTGCTGGCCTCAGAGAAGTATGTTGGACTGTCCAAGGAGAAGCTAGAAATACCATCCTCTGTGGTTAGCCAAAGGGGTCCATTGCTACTACACCACAGCACTTCGTCTGCAGTAACTGAATGGACCTCCAGAACATCTTCACATTCATCACTTAAAACGAATTGGTCCCTAAAAGGACACTCTCGTCTGAAATCGGTCTTTCTTTTGCATTTGTTTTAACCTCCATGCACGGATGCTCTCCAGAGGGATCAAGAGGAACACTGGAACAGACAGCGCTGAAGCAGTGGCAGCCTCAAAAATGACATGTCACTATGCTCTGAGAGGTTAGACGCCCCCCTCAACAACAGTCTCATGAAAGCTGGCGATGCGCCGACCGGCGACAGGGGGGTGCTGCGGCGTTTTGGTGAAGAAGTGAATATCTGCACAGAGCCACGGTCATGCTGTCACTTGTCCTGCTGGGTCAGCGATAGGTTGAGATCTGAAATCTGAATGCAAAGCTGAGATTTGCAGCATTTGCCACAGACGTCCTTCAGTGACGCCGACTCGTAGCGAACTCCATATGGGTGACAGCAGATGATTGGTGCTCAGAGATCGTCCTGCCTTTTGGAAGCACAAGTCAGATCGCATTCTGGGAGACGGCCATTCTGGCGTCATCCTGCTGTCAATCTCACGGCGACGATACTCAACAATCTTCCCACAGCGATACAGTCGGTCCAAGACGTGGCAGGTTTTTGGCTCAGTGCTCCAGATTTCTGCCAGTGACAGGTGTTTAAGAGAAAGGAGTATGGGTTATTGCATGGCCTTCAAGGCTGCCTATGACAGCGTAGATACCTTTGTCTCTTTCTAAAGACATTGCATGTCCTTACCAAACTCTGTCAGCTCTTGAGGGCAGTGAGAGCTGCATCAGAATTCGAATTAGGTGTGTTATGGCACCAGACCTCTTCAGCTTATGCATGTCTGATCTTCAGTCTATAGTACTCACACTTTGCGTCTGGACTCTCACCGAGCCGTCATCCTTCCAACAATGACAGACAATTCCAAACGATAGATTTCAATTATTTCAGTATTTGATTCATTTACACTATTGCCTTACATCCTACAGTTTTATATTCTCTTTGTTATTATACTTTTCATAATACAGTCTGACCTCTTTATCTCGCCTACCTCTGTTTCATGGCTATTTTTGGCGAGAGTGACACCTACCGACCGGTCGAACCGGGTAGAATTTAATTGTTGGCCTATTGTAGCCAGACCCATTCTTTACTTTCTAAACTATGAATTGAGGTCGACTAGTGCAGTCTAGCTAACTTGAGCCAGTCCACCAATCACACGTTAAATACAGACGCATCTGTGGCTCAGACGTACAGTGGTGCTTGAAATTTTCTATATTTCTGCATAAATATGACTTAAAACATCATCAGATTTTCACACAAGTCCTAAAAGTAGATAAACAGAACCCACTTAAACAAATGAGGATGAGCTTCATTCTCATCCCACCCTGCAGCCATGTTTAGCACGGCTTTTAACGCACAGTACTGTGCAAAAGTCTTAGGTCGCCATTAGATGTGTTGCTTTAACAGCCGTATTATGACCATATATAACATACTGTCAACGATTGGACCCTGCTACGCTTCCTACAAGACATGGAAGCTGTTTTTTCCTGATTTTTTTAGCTTATTTTAACACTGCATACAGTTTTCCTGTTTTTTCTGATTATATTCTAACGAGGCTGAGAAATTATTATATATGGTCATTATACCATCGTTAAAACAATGGTATATCTACTGTCATGGTGTCCTAAGACTTTTGCACAGTACTGTGTGTACTGTGCTCTACTTGAGCTCCTCCTCATAAGTTGCTTTAAGTTTAACTTGTATCAGAAAGGGATTATTTAAATAAGTATGAGTAAGCATAATTTGTTTGGTACTGTACATTTCTTCTGTGCAGTTTCCAAAGAAATATGTTAAGTCTAAAAATAAATGGCAGTTCCTCTTGTGTTTGATGGACTTAGGAAATGGTATCTAATTAGCAGTTTTTGTGAAAACACACAACAAACTGACGCTGATGCCGCACAGTTCTGGAAAAGCAGCTCCGGCTTTTTTGACAGTAGTTTATAGAGATTTCTTCAAAGTAATGTCATTTACGTAAAAGTATAGAAAGTAAATCCGTGTCTCAATCAGGCTTGCATATGTGGACAGTGCAGTTTCACTCCTTTCCTCTTTGCAAAACTGCTCAAGCTGTCAGGTTGCACTGGGATTGGGCATGAACAGCCCTTTTCAAGTCCAGCCACAAATCCTCTGTTGGATTCAGGTCTGGGCTTTGACTTGGCTCACCTTGTTGTCTGTCCTTAAGCCATTTCTCTGTAGCTTCCACAATATGCTTTGGGTCATTGCTGGAAAAGCAAAGTGGTAGTTCTCCGGGAGACTCGCAGAGGATCGGGAATGTTGTCAAAATCGGAGCGGTGCTGAAACACTTTTACAAATCAAGGTAGCGGTATAATTGACTAGCACACCCATCGTCGTCCCTTCCATGTAGTCGTTGCTGACATTTATGTTATGAGAATGTGCCAATTACCCAAGCCGTGTCATCTTAGCCTGGGAAAGAGATTCCACAGGGTCTTTGTGGTGAGCAGACAAATGAATGACTTGTCATTGGCATTTGAAATGCCTCAGGTAATTTCTATCCTAAGCCTTCCGTTGGTATGGCAACAGCACATGCAGGTGCTAACAAACCGACGTGATTTCGCCGTGATTATACTTTCCGACAAACAAAAGATCCCATGAGGAGAAGCAGAGGAGGTGGGAGGACATGTGTACATGGGGAGAACCTTCTGAGTGGGACAGGCTCTCGGATGCCGGGCTCTGCACCTGCTCCGCGTATATATAGAGTGACTATTTGGAGCGGGGGGGAGTTTGCAGAATTATTCATGCGAGGCATACGCGGCCCTCCCGGTGCCATAAGTACCTAAAAGTCAGCTGTAAGGTGTTTCGTTCAAGACTGGTAGACGAGGTGTAGTTTGTTTGGGCAGGACAAGAGAAGAGTCGGTGTTTGAACCCGTCCGGGGCATCTGCATCTAGAGGATATGCGCTGATAAATGGGACGAGACCTGTGAAAGATTTATATAGAAACGGTCTCACTCTGACACTCTGACTCAGGACGCCGGAAAGTGATTCACTCGCTCGCTTACTCACCATACCAGAGTTAATGAAGATCAGGGACGTGGGGCGGCCTTTAAAATGAAGTGCGCCTCACAGCCAGACGTCCCTCCCCAGCCCAGTGGTCGTCAACCCTAAATACGACAGCAAAATGCAAACAGAAGCATTTTTACTTCTAATCTCTATCGGAAGAATAACAACAAATTGTGAGGGTGGTTTGGGGAGACTCTTACAAACGGCTAACCAATTTCAGAACCGACTATCTGTGCTGGATATATACCACAGAAAGAAAGTCTCTCAACTTCCATTAACACTCCCATTTTTTTAACTAGCGCACAATCTGGTCTAGTATGACAAGTAATTACTGAATGAACGTATAGGAGTGGGTCCTTTATGAAAGGTCAGTTCATGAGTGTAAGAAAGAGCCACCAGTGGTACTATATGGAAGAAAAAAGAAGAAGAAAGCCCTTTGAATGGCAGAACATGTATTTATTTGGCACTAATATCCTGTATAATATGATGTTACACAGGTGTGAGCTTTAACGTCCGCATTACGTCTGTGAAGCTGGTCGGTGACAGACATGGATGTTGACCGGATGCTAGAGATAATTCTTCATTCGTTGCAATTTTGTTGGCCGATTCCAATTGCTGATTTTTTTTAAACATATGAATTATAAATGACAGGAAACATTTTTGTTCAGCTTTTCTTTTAATGCAAACTTCTTCATTGCTAAAGAAAGATCGCAGCGACTGCTGGCTTGTGCCTGGCTCTCTGTTCGTGCTAGCTTTAACCTTTTTTCCTTTGTTAGTCTTGTCAAATTCCGCTTGTTCGCCATGGTGATGCTGTTTTAAATCTCTTATTATTAAATCATTGTTCTTAAAATCAGAGTTATTCCTCCACGGCTTATTTTCACTATGCCTGTATAGTATTGCAAACAGCACGTTCTGAAGAGCTTCCATGCTGAAGACATGGCTGTGCCCGAAACAGATTACTCCCTCATTAGTATCCCTACTCCCTTATTAGTGTCCCTACGCTCTCATTAGTGTCCATACTCCCTCGCTACTGTGCCTAGTCCCTCACTAATCTCCCTACGCCCTCACTAGTAATGCATTATATATAGAGAGACTATTTAGTTGACTAAGTAGCACTCAAAACACAACTGAAATCTAACTCTTCCTCATAATGAACATGCATCCAGTCTCATCCCTAATGCCATCACATTTTTAATTTATGGAAATTCACAATAATTATAGTGTAGGTTAAAGCCGTAACATTGAAGACTATGGTATGATCTTTTAGACCTGATACTTTTGGTTGACAGAATCCAAAGTGCGTCGATAGACAGTATTAGGAACAACACAGAAGATCAGCCAGATGAAACAGAGACTCATCGAGTGAATGGGAACCAGTTTATATAGTCATAGGTTAGAGAGAACATACAGGTAGTAGTGGGGACAGACAAAGGAGTACTAGTTACAGTAGGACAGGCTCATACACTTTCGAACACCATTTACAGCTCGGTACGAATAGGTGGTGGAAGAAATTAGAAATTAAACACACCAACCGAATTAGAACAGTGTCTAGTCCAAACATGGGCTAACGATTGGTAAGGTAGTAAGCATTCGAGCGAATGACGGACTGAGGTTGTTTAACTCCCGCCTCTGCTCGTGGATCCGCAGCGTTGATTGGCCTGTGTGAGCAGCTGGTTAGAAGAAGCAAAACGCACTGCACTAGAGCGCAACAAAACAATCATAATACCCAGCCAGTACATAAATAAGCAACGAGCATGGATTGTGTAATAATCCTCAAGTAAAATATGGCCATTACACTTCAGTACCGCACCGTGTCTGTACCGTGTCTCCTCTCGGCGCAGTTGCTTTAGGCAGCCATCGGTGCGAGTTTTCAAGGCGAGCACTTCAGTGCAGTCTCTCTTTGCTCCGGCGCAGGCTTTCAACACAAGCTTTCAACTTAATATTCTAAGCCCAGCACAGTACTCTCGGAGCAAGCGCTCTGTCCTCGTAAAAGCTCAGCCATACTTGCTGAAGGTGTTTCTTAGCAGCCTCGACTCATCCCTTCCCATATTCATCCATCCCTCCATCCCTCCACATTCATCAAACCGCCCACATTCATCCCGCCTCGTCCTTCATTAATCCCCTCCGTCCCGCAGGCCACGCTTCAGACGTTACAGACCAGCCGAGTGCACTTTGTTGCCTAAATGAGACGAGTCATAAAATATTAAGTGCAAAGGTAGTAATGTAGTGAAATGGCTTCCACCAAGCAGTTCTGGCTTTTGAAATGAGTCAGGGCACCCGGGAACTGGAGTGCGCACTGGACCGGCTTGGGTGCACTCTCTGTCCTTTCTCGCACTCAGTGGCATGATGTGATTGATCGGTGCGGGTGTGATCTGACACTGACAGGTCCGGTTCTCATATTTCTCTCGCTGGCACTCTTTTGCTGTTCTGTTTTGGAGATTGTTTTGGACGGTCAGCTGACCTTGACGAGACGGCTTCGAAAAGAACTGCTTTACTGGTATTCCTGTTCTAGTGTCATGTTTTTTTAAATAAAATATTTGCCCCATTATGTTCTGTGAAAACAGGAAGCTGACTGAAATGGGCGTCGACCAGACATTACCATTGTCATACAGTCTTTTTAGGCTACTGTAATGTAAATATAAAGGGTAAGGGTAAGTTGAAGTGACCAGCTGTTTACCGTCCACAATTTAAAGACAGATAATTGTTTCCTATTATAATTTATTATCATTTTTAGACCCAGGATGGACGTTAAATACCTGGATGTGGCGAGTGCCATTTCTGAGCTGGCCGTCACGTCTCCGATGACCTGCTAGAAAAGCTTGTAGCCATGGAAAAGGCAGTTTGAAAGCTTGAACCTGTAGTACAGACTGGCACCCCAATGAGGCGCCTCAGTAGCTGGGAGGCATTCGGTGAGCCCTGCTCAGATCCATCCTATGAAATGTACAGGTATCGTTGTCTTAGTTACAGGGTTGCCGGTGCACTGCCAATTCTCCACGCTGTCGTGACCTAAATACCACAGCATTTTCACAGAATGACATTCCGACTTGTCACGACCATACAGGCTGAGGCATGAAGATGTATGGCTGAAGGAGAGAGCGCAAATACAAGCCCCTGCACAGCGCTGTTGAATCTTTAATTCTCTCAGGCTTTCTGTTTGTTTGGTGTTTTTTTCCTCGGCTTGCTGTCTCATCTCCAGCTTGTTCATTAGGTGCTTGAACCTGGATTTGTCTGAAGCTATTCCAAAAATGAGATTCAGGTTCAGCTGAGTTTAATTTAATTTTCATGTCCGACCGCACAGAGCTTTGTTATATGGAATGAAACCGGGAGGAAATGATAGACGGTGTTGCCTGTGTCCGATTTTAACAGCCGTTCCTTTCTTCTCTCTTCTTCTTATGTTTTTCCCTTTCTTTCACCTCTCTATTATTGAAGTGCGACCGGCCACTCGGGTCATTCGAAGGTTGTACTTGTGAAGCAGCCTTGATGGAGCTCCGAGCTGTAATTGGACCTGCCAGCCTATTCCAGACAGCAGCGAAGAGAGATATTATAATGGCTTCTCACTTTAACGCTTGGTCAAAGCAAATCTGAGACATCATATACAGTAAACCACAAGAGCCCAGTATTTGCCCAGTGTCTTCTGCATCCAACACGCTGACAACAAGAGCCGGCTGTTTGCTTACCTCTCTAGAATATCAACATTAGGATTGGATATCGTTTGCATTCGATCAGTTCCAGTCCTGCTTATCGATTCTTGTTGCTTCCAAAATGATGAGAAATATGTGCCAGATGTTGAACACGAATGATGAGCCTGTGCTCCAAAGGGAAAAGTAATAATTTTTTCGTTAAGCTTTGTTCTTTTCATTTACACTTATTGTAGGGAAATGGCTTAACATGGCTTACTACTCTGAGTACTCTCTGCTGCTGAAGTGACGAACCTGCGGTCCAAAGGGAAAGTAATCATTCTTACCGTAAGTGTTTTACTCATACAGGTAGTCCCTGCTTTAAGTTGGGGATACATTCCAACAAATCCTAAGTTTAATATACTCCTCGTGACCATGGGGTTTATTCACTACATTTCCCAGTGTTCATCACTCCCACCGCGTGACTCCCCACGGCACGCACTGCCGACTTCCTCGTTAGAGTGCAGGACAGTACTGCGTATTCCGGGAAAGTTCGGAATTCAAAATTCACTTAAGTTTCTGCGGAATGTGTATTTGTGTGTTATTTAATTCCCATCTTAAAGCCGAAATATCGTAAGTTGGTCCATCAGTAGGATTACATAGGAAGAAAAAGGCTTAATGTACCAATACATACATACAGACTTTTCCACAGCCATGAATTTGAAGAATAAAATGCGTCAGTAGGAACCGATAACTGGAATCAGAATTGATTTTTACACAGGTACACTTTTTTATTGAAACCACTTTTCGATACCCAACCCTAATCAACGTTATTCATTATTTGATCTTTTGTTCTTCACTACATGTTGCACAAATGAACAGTAGGCAGCCAGGACTGGTTTGCATGTGTTGGGAGAAATGCGGGACGACTACAGTTAAGGTTTTGGAGAACATTTTTAGTGATGGTTACAGTTGATGTTTGTAGCCTCGGTTACAAACCTGTTTGCATGTGGAATAATTAATAATAATTCCCACACTAGTATGAATAATTTACAACTGCAGACGGACTTGGTAAACAATATTGATCTAAAAAGACAAGCAGACTCCAGTAACAACTTAGTTTCCAAATCTCACTAATGCGTTCACCAGCCAAGCCGTTTCATACCAGCTATTAACACAAGGTACCAAGACTGTGGGTCTACCTGTGGCTGGTTCACTCATGGTTTTTTCCTTGTTTTTTCGAGACGCTGTGCATGTTTGATCTAGATTACAACTGGGCCGCCAAATTTCTGGAGCCAAACCATCTTATCACGCGCATCTTGTTAACTGTGTTTAGAAAATGCATTTCTCTCTTCAGCTAACAGCCGTGGTCCATCGTTACATCGAGTAGGTGGGATTACTGGCAAGCAAGTAAGTGCTTAGCCTCAATATTCCTGTGATCTTCCTCCCCCACTCCAGCATAGAAATCTCCCTCCATCTCTCATTCTCCTCATTTCCTTTCATCAGTATTTATAGCCTTAACTCCCACAGAACAGATGACCTAAAACCATATTATTAATAATGGGGAAAAAAAATAACTGTAGCACTCAAATCGCACTCTGCCTCGTACAGACTTGCCATTTGCTCGATCCGAACATCTGCTGGAATTCATCATCGTGCAGAAATTATGCAGGCCGTTCCTTGACAGTTTGTAATGTGCTCGGCTACTGGTGTCAGTCAGAGAGCGTGCCTGGTGATTCCCCGAGGCTAAGTTTAATTTTCACGTCTTTCAGTGTCTCTGGAATGCAGATGGAATTGAAACAAATCTCCAGCATGTTATAGCGCCAAGTAATGGCCTCCTATCAATTTTGACATTAAGTATAAAGGAAATTAGGTCCGAGCTCCCGGACGATCGGTTACACCGGGGCGTTGGTTAATGACGTTGAGCCGAACTTAATTCACACTCTGTGTTACAACTGCTGTGGAATCATAAAATAACCTGTTAATGTGCCCTGCCTGGCCCAAAAACTCGCCGTTTGGATTCAAACGAGGCAGATTTCTATTGCTAGGTGTAATAGTGTTATAATAGCAGTAAGTGCTGTTCTTGGCCTTTAATTTGCACGCCGAAATGTTGTTAGTAATTAATCCTATTGTTATGAATCAGGCCGGTGATGACAGCGCTTTCAGACCCTTTATGGGTGCCCCAGTGAAATGTTGCTGTGCCACACTAAAATCGCGGCAGTAAGAAGTTAAGATTGCTGGATTGCTGTGCAGAACTACAGGACAACATCAGTACAGGCACTACATTTCCCATAATTCCCCAGCATCTTTCCAAATGCTTTCAGTGATTAAAAAAAAGAATGCAATTGACACAAAATTCCTTAGCATTAATTTGTCATTTCTCATCCATGGCAGAGTAACGCCCATTTTAGTGTTAAACCACTTCACCTGTTTAGAGTTTGATATCTTTATTGTACACCGACTGATGGCAGGCAGTGGGGTACACCTGTGCCCGCCTAAATTGTATGCCCCAGTACAACAAGCGGTCTGGAAATGGCCCTGGTAGATTCTATTGGAAAGGCTGTAATATGATTGTCATGATCACTAAAGTCTGAAGTTACAGCTTTTAGACAACACACACACACACACACACACACACACACAATGAATGAGGGTTCACGCCCTGGATTGTCAACCAGGCTTTTATCTGTCCGTTGCTTGAATCGTACGTTGTAAGATTGAATCAGCTCTGGGTAAGGGCGCCTGTGATTGCAATTGATATTAATAAACAAGCCACGTTCACATTGCGCTGGGATTGGGCTGCTGAGCAGACAAAATGGTGACACTATCAATGTTCTGTCTTGGAGAATCTTGTCGTCTCAGACATCAGCAGAGAATGACTGGTATCATCACTCTTTTCTCTCAAAAATACTTTGAATGGGCCATCTGCAATTAGGCGTCTACCTGTCTCATAGAGAATGACCTACAGGATGACAGCCCGTCTGGCTTCAAAGCAGTGCACGCTACAGAAACTGCCCTGGTGTATCACAGGCTCAGAGAGTGGAGACGCGTGCCAGAAACACGTCGCTATATCAAACAAGGGCCCTTTATTCAGACAAACCAGAATCGCTCGGCAAAGAGAGCTGGCAGACAGACCAGGGTCAGCAAACGCCAGTAAAGCGAGATGAAGGACAATAACTAGAAGGTCCAATCAGAAGCCTGAAGGTGCTTGGAAACTATGGTAACCACTTGGTGACTTGGTCGACTAGAATCGTCTACCAAACGCGTTGGCAACGAATTTAATAGTCATCACGTGTGTTTCATGCTCTAACTAGAAATGTTTTGGTGCTTACTGGAGAGCAAAAGCGTGATGTCAGCCTCAGGAACAAAATCCTCAAAAGTGTGGGAGCACTTAGTGCATCTGAAGAGCAGTGGCTAAAGGTTAAGGGAGTAATGAGTAATGGCGGTACTTTTCCCCCGGAAGTAAAGGGTAAAGTAATCCACATTACTTTGTTTAAATTAAGTAAATATGATATATATTTGACATACAAATAAGCCACTGCTTCAATGCATTTATCTGCTGCTCATTGGGACCGAAAATGGTACAAGTAGTGCCATCAGTTCTGTCCCATGCCAGCTGATTTCCCATATAGATTTGAAATTGAGTAATAAGCCTTGATCGACTGCTTTACCGCTCACCTTTTAAGGAGGAAAATTAAAGGCGATGACTCATGCCACCAGCGCACCTGAGCCCATCTCTTCCGATTTTGCACTGGTCGGAAAAAAACAAAAAAAGTCACGTTTTTGAACGTCGTAAATCCCGTCTGCTGAAATCTGCTGGTTTCTGGATTGTCTTTGCATTCAGATTGGTTTACGTCTAACTCTGTGGCAAATGGCTCGGCTTTCTTACGTGAAGCACCTTGAGTATTGCTCTAGACGTGTCTTGCTGGGCAGCATTTCGATTCGTTCGGCACGTAAACCAGAGACGCTCACCTTTGAGAACCGGAGGAGCAGCAGCATGATTAAAGAACAAAAAAGCTAATCAGTTAAACTAGTAGGCGGGCCAAAACAATCCCTAATCATTATAATTTTCCCTGTCAAGCCAGACTCCTCGAGTAAAGGCGGAATATACATATGATAATCACCTTGGGTTGGTGTGTGTGTGTGTGTGTGTGTGTGTGTGTGTGTGTGTGTGTGTGTGTGTTCTCTCGCTCTCCCACTCTCCTTCTCTACGTCCTTGCTACGTCTGTGTCCTCTCCAGAGACTCGATTGCCTTTATCCTCACAGACCGAGCTTGCACAGATGCCATCGCTCTCTATCCAACACCAATCTCTCAGCGTCCCGCTCTCTATAGGACTAAAGGAGAATCAGAGCTTCAGCCTTTGAGAGCTGATCTGTTTGGTCCAAGGGTTTGACACCCTACGACTGCATGGCAAACACTTTGTTTTCCTAATTAGGCTTGGACATTTATTAGGCAGCATGAGATAACATTATTGCCTTTGTGATGCAGCGCTTGCTCACGCACTCATTACAACCCATAAACCGGTTAATTACACTTCCAAGATGTTGTTTGAATGGTTTGTTGATTTTGTTCTGTATTGTATTAAGCCAGCGCTATAGATGTTTGGTCTGGGGGAAAGCTGGGTGGGAGGTGGACGCCCCTGGAGAGGAGGAACATAAACATAGACGAACAGACGAGACCGTCCCGGGCACCGGGACGCCACCAACGGGGAGCACGTAGACGGATTAGACACACAGATGGAACCGGACTCAATCCAAGACTGGCACTGACCAGTGGGGGGTCTGATTGATTCCCTGTCGGCAGGTCGAGTCCATCTGTGTCTGTTTCGCCTCATCGTGGACTTTTACCATCCTAAAGTTTCAGTTCCCTCTCCTAAGCATTTTTCAATAATACATTTGAACGTTTTCTGTTATTTATTTGTTTCTTTTTTGAAACGTTTAAAGTTTTTGCAGGCTATATGCAAATTTAACAGATGCACCGCAAACAAAGTTCATTCATAAAAAATGTGATCTTCCTGTTGTTTGATCTTGAAACAAATAAACTTTCGCGTCAGAAATCGGCCAGATCCCACTAGCTATATTTTTGAAAGCGCTACCAATATACAAACAGTCTCACCGCTACCGAACCGTCTCTGTTCTTTATACATTGCTCCCTCACTCAGCTCTTGGACTGTTTGGCAAAAGAATAGTAAGCTCCGTTTTGGCCTTTGACTTGAATAAATTCCCCCAAATGATCTCAATCTGATTTCCGACGTAACGCTAACCCATTTTCAAACCCACAAGAAACTCGCCCGCCGCGTTATGTTCAGAATGCTAAAAAAACAACAACACGCACTTTGACGCAACCACTTTTTTGTTCTTTTATGAACCATAGTCCTCTTGTGGAATATATTTATAGCAGTGCTCTCCATATCCATGGCGATGCTCAAAATAAGACAAGAACATGTTTGTAAGTGTCAGTGAGGTCACGTTAGGACATGGATCACTAAGCAGACTTCTTTCTCCATCCATTTTTCACTTTTTATTTAACAATATGTTGGTCCTGAAAGAAGTGGAACTTATCCATGGGGTTTTGTGAAAATACACAATCTAGTGTTGCATGTTCTTTGCTGAGAATCTGCTTAGCATTGATCTGAGAATAGCTAATGTGGTCTGTGTCATGCTGTGTCATGCTAATGACTGACACTCGATCTCAGCATGGTCATCTGATCATCACAATCTGTTTGGATGACTGTCTTTCGTCTACCAATAATACTCTGTCTAACCTTTCTTTCTTTGCCTTTATCTCTAAGGAAATTCCTATATGTTCTCTTTCAATCAGTTACCGTTAACATGCCGTTCAAACTTTTCCACCATTTCTGCGACGTTAGAGACCGAGTTAACAAACAGGCAGGATATGTGGCCAAAACTGGTTTGTATTCTGAAAATGACTCTTACTTTACCTCCCTGTATGCTTAAAATGCAGACTGAGGACTAGCCTGGGTACTTATTTATCAGCGGCCCAAGCACACCAAAGGTCAACACGCTTATTTCTCTGCGACATAGCCCTGCTTAAGCAGTAAAAATGAAGGATTTAGACGAGGTAGCATAAACACAAGTCAAACTGAGGGGCTTATAAGTAAAAATTTTATGGGTGGAGGTTTTCACTGAAGGACTGGATCAAATCCAATAGTTGATGTTACATAGGACTTGTCAGATTTCTTGTAATAATGGTAACACATGTTCCCATTTCGCAGGACTCCCAGAACTGTGTCCTTCACGTCCACCTCTAATGCATTTGTGCTCTTTATCCATAAATGTCAGAAAATAGGCTCGGATACAACTTTCTATCTCCTCCCACAAATTGAGAAGCACGGGCCAAAATACGATGACATAATATTGTTTGAAAGTTGATGAAAATAGAAGAGAGAATGTCAGCCTCGTGCTACGTGACAAGCGCCTATCTTTCTCCCATCTCATCCAACAACTGAAATAGACACATTTGAAGTCTGATGTTTCAAATTCAGATCCTGTGAAAGTTCTGCCAAGCCCCATGTCTGACTTGCAGTCCATGTTCCCTTCTCCTGTATTCCCCTCCGAATGCCATTCGAGCAGAAACACCCTAACTGGCGTACGTTAACGCTCACTTACTTAACCCGGACAGCTATGCTAATTGAAGTGCAAATCAGTTTGCTCTGCCAGGGTCTGATTAACTGATGTAGAGAGTCATTTCAAAGTGCGATGGAATTGTAAATGGTGGCGCCTGGCCTTTCGGCTGCTAATACCAGGCTTGTCTTCCAGCTTTGTAGGAGGATTCCAAGTGCCTGGGGTTTTTGCACCGAGAACAAAGTGCATGTGCCATTAGCCAAAGCGCAGAACAGGTGGTTTAATATCATGAATGTTTAATATTAGTTCCAGGAGGTTTGATCAAAAGCCTCTGGAAACACGAATTTGTGAATGTTGAGAATGTAATAAGTGTCGGTCATTTATTATAAGTGACTTCAGCGTTAGTCGGAACAAACTGCAGAAATTCACTATGTGCAGCTCACCAAGAACAGGAAAGATGTGTTATTTAATGAATGCACGGTAGAAACAAAACGTCGTTTCTCCAGGACCGTGGTCCAACATTTACCTTTAAATAAAAACAATACCATAATCCATAATCGGACGGAATTACAATGAGGATGATTTTCTGCCAGGTTTGGTGGCATGAAATCAATGGGGTGTGCAAAATGGTGCAAATGTACAATTGAACAAAGTAGCAGCAGCCGAAATGTGCAGCATGTAAGCCTCATTACTTCGCTCATGACCTGGTGTGAGTCTATAGTAGGAGCAACGTTAATGGTTGATAAGGAGCCTGATCGCCTGGTCCAAAGAAGCTGTTGGCGAGGCTGGCAGAGTTTGCCAGGATGCTCTGGTACCTTAAACAGTGCATGAAAAGAGGGAATGGGTCAGCCACAAAGCAGGTGGCTTTGGTGATGCACCATTTGTTTTAGATGAAGAGAGACCCAGATGATGCTCTCGGATGTTTTCATTATCCACTGTAGGGTTTTGGAATTCCCAAACCAGGCAGTGATGCAACAGCATGGAATGCTCTCTGTAGCTGATTTGCTTTCTTCAGTCTAACATGGAAACATTGCTGGGCTTTCCTGGCTGTGGAGGTGGTGTTAATGAACTGGTGTTGTACACTGGTGCTTGAAAGATAAAACAGATAAAGAGAACCCAGTTAAACAAATGAGACAAAAATATTATACTTGGTCATTTATTTATTGAGGAAAATGATCCAATATTACATATTAGTGAGTGACAAAAGTATGTGACCCTTTGCTTTCAGTATCTGGTGTGACCCCCCTGTGCAGCAATAACTGCAGCTAAACGTTTCCTGTAGCTGTTGATCAGTCCTGCACACCGGCTTGGAGGAATTTTAGCCCATTCCTCCGTACAGAACAGCTTCAGCTCTGGGATGTTGGTGGGTTTCCTCACATTAGCTGCTCGCTTCAGGTCCTTCCACAACATTTCCATGGATTAGGGTCAGGACTTTGACTTGGCCATTCCAAAACATGAACTTTATTCTTCTGTAACCATTCTTTAGGTAGAACGGCTTGTGTGCTTAGGGTCGTTGTCTTGCTGCATGACCCACCTTCTCTTGAGATTCAGTTCATCGGGACAGATGTCCTGATATTTTCCTTTAGAATTCTCTGATATCATTCAGAATTCATTGTTCCATCAATGATGGCAAGCCGTCCTGCCCAGATGCAGCCAAAACAGGCCCAAACCATGATACTACCACCACCATGTTTCACAGATGGGATAAGGTTCTTATGCTGGAATGCAGTGATTTTTCCTTTCTCCAAACATAACGCTTTTCTTTTAAACCAAAAAGTTCTATTTTTGGTCTCATCCAGCCACAAAACATTCTTCACGTGATCTTTCAGCAAACTGCAGACGAGCAGCAATGTTCTTTTTGGAGAGCAGTGGTTTTGCAGGCCCTTGCCATGCACACCATTGTTGTTCAGTGTTCTTCTGATGGTGGACTCATGAACATTGACATTAGCCCAATGTGAGAGAGGTCTTCAGTTGCTTAGAAGTTACCCTGGGGTCCTTTGTGACCTCACCAACTATTACACTCACGCCTTGCTCTTGGAGTGATCTTTGTTGGTCGACCACTCCTGGGGAGGGTAACGATGGTCTGGAATTTTCCTCCATTTGTACACAGTCTGTCTGACTGTGGATTGGTGGAGTCCAAACTCTTGGAGATGGTTTTTGTAACCTTTTCCAGCCTGATGAGCATCAACAACTCTCTTTCTGAGGTCTGAAATCTCCTTTGTTCGTGCCATGATACACTTCCACAGACATGTGTTGTGAAGAGCAGACTATGATAGATCCCTGTTCTTTGATTGAAAACACCTGACTCTAATTTCACCTTCAAATTAACTGCTAATCCTAGAGGTTCACATACTTTTGCCACTCACTAATATGTAATATTGGATCATTTTCCTCGATAAATAAATGACCTAGTATAATATTTTGTCTCATTTGTTTAACTGGGTTCTCTTTATCTACTTTTAGAACTTATGTTAAAATCTGATGATGTTTTAGGTCGTACTAGAAAATATAGAAAATTCTAAAAGGGTTCACAAACTTTCAAGCACCACTGTAGTCAAGAACGCTAGGGCTGAGTCGAGACCGAGATGTTTTTTTAGTAGTCGTGGTTATTGTTCATTGTTGTTTATTTGTACCCATCCACGAGCTGCTTTGCTTCTTAGGCGTAGGCTGACTCGTTGTCATTGCTGATGATACCACGGTTGTATCATCAGCAAGCTCGATGATGCCTGTGCACAGTCATTAGCTTAAACAATAGGGGGCTGAGCACACACCCTTGGGGGACACCACTGTTCTGGTAGTGGTGCTGGAGCTGGTGGACTATGGTATGACCAATCATAAAGTCAATGACCCAATTGCAAAGGGAGCTGCTCTGGCTCAGTTCTCCAGAGAGTTCTAGTGGAATGACTTTGTTGAATGCTGAGCTCGATATAACGGAATTCTTACGTAGGAGTCCTTTTTATTGATGTGACTCAGAGCCAGGTGGATGAATCTTAATTCTTTCTGGAGTGGTTAAACCTTGATGCGTCTCATAACTGTTTTCTCTAAGCATGTCATGAGGGAGATGTATCTTCTGAGCAGAGTTTTCTTGACCTTAGTCAAGGTATGATGACAAGACAGTATCTGGTCTGTGGGAGGAGCACACTAATGCCTGTGCCTCATGTTCTAACCAGGAAGATCAAGGTGCAAGCCTGCAGTGTAATATTTTGTTGGTAATTCTGCCAGAAGGACCACAAATGTCCTGAATATAGGTTAAAAATCTGCATTTTAATGTTTGCTCACTCAAATTTCAGTGACCCTCATTCATGGTCATTGATTTTCAACAATAAAATGACCTGTAATCTTGGCCCCCTCAGACTCGACCACACTCATTGTGGTACCTCCCATAGTTTGGAGTGCTGCCTGTACTGATTTTCTTATTGTAGCGTGGGATTAATGGCCCATCGTGTCATGTCACAGCCTCTAATCCAAACCTAGCAGTCGGGCCTCTGTTACTGCAGCACGTCTGTGTGTCACTGTATCAGGTCACAGCATCATTAGGCTTTTCAAGTGCAAATGAGAACTCCTGCTGTAATGAACCTGACACTTTGGTGGACTAACCAATATGCACTGGAGTGGATTAAGCACCGAGTCAGTTGTGGGACTGGTGAATATTGAGAACCCGTTTGTGTAATAAGTCTTACATATTGTTTATGCATTCCTTTGTCCTAAACAGTAACCATGCTTTGTGTCACAAGGCACCAAACGCAGCCTGGGCACTGCCATCTCAGACTATACCCACTATGCTATACTGGGGTTTTTTAAGATTATTTGCAGTACCTCTTGGAACCATGGATACGTGACCAGATCGGAGCCGAGTTGTTAGCTTTAACAGTGATGGGCTCTGAAATGAATAGTCGCTCTTAAGCCATGAAAGGTGAGCACATGTGACTCATTCCCACCAGATGAGCTCTGGATTATTTATTTTGTGGCTTTTTACCTGTCAGCGCCTAATGGGCCCATGACTTATGTTTACAGTTTTGCGGTCTATGGAAGGTGCATACTTAACGAGGTCCGGACACAGGGCTACGTGGCTGAAAGACACTTGAAATGTGTGCTGCATACTAACGGTCCTTTAAAAAAAAAAGACACAGAGTTTACATGTTTAAGTATTATCAGTGTCATCTCGTTTCTTAGGCTTATAATTTTCGTTGATCAAACAACCATGGTTAAAATAGTTAAGACTGCGGATGTAACTAAAGGATAGTGCCTCTTACAAATTGTTAACCTGTGTGAAACTCATTCCAATGACTGATTGCATATACAAACACAAACAGTAACGTAGAGGTTTCTCACAAGCCTAGTAGTATAGGATTAATGATTCATGTTACTGATACAGCTCTCATTTGCCATGGTATTATACACCAACATCAAGCCCAACCCAGCATCGGCTATTGCAGTAGCACTATATCAGGGCATGACATCACAACCGGGATCTCCCAATGGGATACGAACCAGGGAGACGCAGCACTGGGAACGAGTGCTCTACCATCTGAACTTGAAAACCCTGCAAATTTAACCTGGCATTGGTCATAATCAGAGGACATGGCTAAATGTATACAAGCTATACATGCAGGATTAATTTCTCATCATGTTAGTGATACAGCTCTCATTTGCCATGGTATTACAGACCAAAATCAAGTCCAAACCAAGCATCAGCTATTGCAGTAGCACTATATAAGGGCACGATGTCACAAGCAGAAATGGGCTCAGCGCTGGGAACCAGTGCTCTATCAACTCAGCCACATTCTTATCCTGCTTCTGGCAAGGTGAGATTAGTCTGTCAGTCGGATTGCTGGAAACATTCCCGAACTCACATTTTCTCTTTACTCAAGTTTTTCCATGGTTCAGTAGTAAATTACTACTTGCACCGTTCCACCATTCCACGGTGGCTTTTAAACCCTGCCAGTATTCATCAAGACCAAAATACCATGCTTAAAAAATTATGACCAGCAATCTCTCTGTACCAGCGAGGTAGGCGTGTCAACACAGCGGCGAGGAAGCGCAGACAGTGTAACACTGCTCTGCCTGATGCTACCATGTATCTAATAAACTGGCAGCTGTGTACACTCATTTGATAAAATGTGGGAGACATCTCTATAGATCAGTGTAGCTCTCGTTCACATATCCCTCACCTGCGCTGGTTTATTAGAAACGCCATTGTAATGCTGGGTAGAATCTTCTTTGCTCTCGGTGCAGTGTGAATTCTTCATGATGTGGATTCGATATCATGCTAAAAACATACCTTAGACATTCTGGTCCACGTTGACTCGCTCATCACGTATTTACTGCAGATCCGGCGAACCTCGTGGGTAATAAAACAATTTCCACCCTAAATTGAGATTGGTCAGAGCAGGCACCTGTGCTGGATGACTGACCAGTTTTATTTGGATGAATCTGTTTAAGGATAATGGATAATGCTCACACACACGGCAAGGGTTTCCCGGGAATGTCTCTGCCATATTGCAACACTTCCTTTTCCTGCCCGGTTGCCAGATTTATCACCAGATTGAGCATTTATGGGACCAGCTGGGACGCCAGCTTTGGAAACCTGCGAACCTACAGACCCAGCTGTGGGCAAATGTGTCAAAGAGGTATATCTAGCAAGAGGTACACTACCCAAAAGTAACATCTGAGAGCCTTTTTCTAGAGCAGCAGGGAAGCACTTTTGCACCCTCTTGTGGCAAGACACGGTATCTAATCATCCCACGCCTTTAATCATTTACATATCTACCTGAGGCAGAACTGCATGCCAAGACATTACTATCTTGGGTGTTTTCATTTTTTGTCCGTGAGTGTATTTGCACTGCTACCATTAGTATCTGGGGTACATGTTAAACTAGATTGTGCCCTGCTAGTGACACCAAGTAGTCAATAAGCTATAACTATCGAGCCATAATAATTCATTACGTACTGACTGTGCCAGTTATAATGGTGATTACTGCTCAGCTGGTGAACCGAAAGCTACAGGGACAGTTTGTTCAAAAAGTGGGAACACCTATTTATATACTTGAAATGACTGAGGGAAACAATTTGTGAACGCGTCTGCCGGGCCGCGTCATTATGAATATGACGACAGGAATTTTCTGTTCTGGGGTTATTTTTAGATTGCTGTTATATCAGTTAATGGAATATCAGCCATCTCTGCTGCACTTCCTGTTGTGCCGGGGGCACTTCTGCCACAAGGTCAGAACCGTATACAGAGCCCAAGAGACCGGGGCGCTCGATGAAATTAAATTTCCAAACGGCGCAGCAGACAAGGCTCGTGTTCAGCCAATTCTCACCATCCAACAGCAACGCAAATGTGTGTTTTAAAACAGCAAGTGCACATTGTGTGATTTAGGCAGGTGAAGCAGGTGAAACTGCGTTTTATTTCCACCATGCATCATATCTAGACTGCCAACATGCGGCGGCGTGCGGTTCTACCTGAGTGAATGAATTATAATGCTCTGCTCCTTGCGCACACTGTTTGAAATGTGTAACGATGCAGGTAAAATCGAATCAGGCACGCCAGTATGTTTAAGGTTTTTAAAAAAAAAAGTCAGTGTCCTTGCTGGATTGAATAGCGTGCCGCCCATAGACATTTAGCCAAGCTATAGAGGCAAGAAACTGACTAATAATTGATGCTTAACACAAACTGCACCTACAAGGCACCAGCAAGGTCAGCGTGTCTAATAAAGTGGTTGCTCAGTACACGGTGTAAAAACTCTTTTATATAATAATCCTGCACAGATAATATATATGCATTAAAAACCACTTTCTGCACGCATTGTCCATTTTCTTAGTCATGGTTCCACAATTACAGACTGCAGTCCATCTGTTTCTCTACATACTTTGTTCGTCCCCATTCTAATGGTCAGGACCAACACAGGACCAGCACAGATCCGGTACTGCTTGGGTGGTTTTCATTCTCAGCACCGCACTGACTCTGTGCTGGTGCGAGTGGATCCGATACAGCCGTGCTGCTGGAGTTTTCAAACACTTCATTGGCACTTCTGGACTAGGAACAGTCCACAAAACAAAATATCCAGCCAAAAGCATCCGGTGAGCACTGATGAGCACTAGAGGATGAGCCATCTCGGCTGTTCCCCAGAGAGTTCCCCAGATTGTGGAGGCGGGTTGGGTCCTGTGCACGCTACTGCATGTACCCTTCGTCCTCCAAGGTCATTGTGGTCTGTGTGTACCTTCAGTCTAGTGCGCACCATGACACAAGCCTGTCACACAAGGGTTAATGCTTTCTGGTCTAAAGACGTGTGCCTTCTGTCCAATTCATGTCGGGGTTTGTGCCGGATCAGAGGTGACCCACGTTACCCACGGTAGCAGTAAAGCTACAATTTCATACAGTATAATACAGCATCATAGAGTCTGCTCTCAGCATTTGATTTCAGTTAACGAGCATCCGATCAACACCAGTTCACTCTAACGACTGAGGGCTTAACATTATAGCACATTATAAAAGGAAATAAAGTCTTTTGACAGCTGGTCAAATTTAGAAAAAGGTTTAGCAAGTGTATATTAGCAGCTAAAATATTATTTACATTTACGCATTTGGCAGACGCCCTTACCCAGAGCGACTTACAATTGACAGTCTTACAATCCAAGCTATTGTCTGTTAAGAGTCTTGCTCAAGGACCCAACAGTGGCAGCTTGGCAGAGGTGGGATTTGAACCCTGGACCTTTTGGTCCATAGTCCAGTACCTTAACCGCTAGGCTACCACAGTCCCGAAATGTGCTAGGCTTATCTGACCGGGAATCGAACACGGGCGTGGCGGTGAGAGCGCCGAATCCTAGCCACTAGACCATCAGGGAAAGACGTGTTATTTATGTCGTATGTTTAGGTTTTGTTTACATTTTTTTAAATATATTATCATGACTGTTGATCTACTTTGCTCTAACTATGTTACACTTTTAGGAGTCGCAGTTTTTCATTGCAAGAAGAGGCAAGAAATGGAAAAGTTTGTACTCTGCCTGTTCTGGAAGTCAAGTCGAATCATCCCCTCTTGGTTGTGTGCAGCCAGCGATTTATGTTCGATCATGTTTATATTCTATTGTGTGCATTAATATATATCTATATTTTGGCCAACAACCAAGACTGTAATGTGGCACGTAGACTAGAAAATGTAAAGAAAAGTAAGAACAAGGTGAATGTAGGATCAGTTCCACAAACAAAGGCTTTATGGAGGACACCAGAAAGCACAGATTTGGGTTTTTCACCGAATGTAGGGATGAAGGGAAATGTATAGGAAGCAGCTTACCGGGAAGACCGCCGAATAGGAGGCTTGGCCGGAGATGTGTACCAGCAGTGCTTGTGTGACTTGGAGTCTATGAGAGTAAGTCCTGAATGCATAAAATATATGTATAAACGTACAAGTAATCTACTGTGTCATTTACTAACATACATTTTGTAAAACGTTTCGTTGCGCTAAAGACCCCCAGTGAATATAGAGGGCCGCCTGCATCATCTTTTATTTGTAGTTTTTTAAATTAAAAGCAAACAGCATGCAGCTCAAGCATAAAATCGTGCTTGGCGTGGCAGCCCTTGCTGTGTGTGGCTGCTGTAATAGGTTACATTGATTAATTTATTACAAGTAGCAACATGACATTTAGAAGAGGATTACAATGGGCTCACACATAAAGGCCTGCAAAAGACAAAGACCAAAGATATTTACTCTTCGTAATTTGGCAGACAATCATATCCAGGACGATTTACAACAGATTCGGTCTTACAAGGTCCATTCCAAACAAGTGGAGTGTTAAAGGTCTTGCTCGATGACCCAAACAGTGGAAGCTTGCCAGTGCTGGGACCTGAACTCTGGGCCTTAGTAGTCCAGTCCTTTAACCACTGCACCACCACAATCACTTCCAGACTGGTTGCAGTTTGGTGTGTACAATCCAATGGGGAAATACTTAGAGCTTTCTAGGTATATTAATGACCGTTGACAGGAATGAAAAGCTTCAAACGAGCTGTGTTTGTAAGTAACCAGTCATTTTGACGTGTGTTGCTGCTGATTTAAGCAGAATTTAAACGATTGCACTTTGTTTTCTGTTTGTATCGAGTACTCGGGTTAAAATGATTAATTGATAACTCATTAGTTTGTACCATTTTAAGGTTTTAAGTGGTTTGAGTGCTTTTTCTTCTGGGTCTAATTTGTTGCAGGATGAAGCTTCTGATGGGTCAGTTCTTGGTGCAGGAACAGCTGAGGGCTGAGATGTCTGTGTGTTTTCACAATGTGTCAGTAGTCTTTGTATTGATCCTGTGAATTTAGAATTTGAAAAAGGTAAACCTGTGCTGTATTTAACATGCATTAGCTATTTTAAAGTATACTCAATTTCTCAATCTAGGTATTTAGGAGACTCCCTTATGCAGAGCGGGTACAGTCTTAGCAATTGTGGGTTAAGGGTCTTGCCCAGCAGTGGCAGCTTGGTGGAGATGGGATTTGAACCCAGAACTTTCTGGTCCATAGTCTAGTACCTTAACCGCTAGGCTACCACAGTATTTGATTTATTTATTTATACCATTTATGCCCCCAAACTGAAGGCCATGGTCCGCCACTGACGTGCACAGCCAACAGCAAATAGCTAAGATCAGAGATGGCTTTAAGGGAAGCCAGGCTTCCCCCATAATTTCATTAAAATTTCATTAGACTCACTGAAGCCTGCGTGTTCCTGGGTGTCTGTTGCGCAACCATGTATTTGATGGTAAACATAGCCGCTTTCCCCGTTTTAAAAACCAGCTCCAAAAACCCATAATAGTAGCCAACAATTTGATTGCCCCAGGAATTCAGGTGATGATGCTTCCCTTTGGGCTTTGAGCTGTCAAAATGACTAAAATGCACACGCCTTATATATCAAAACTTGTTTGTGAAGGTGCAGGAACAAAACAAGGCCTGGACATTCTAGATGCGATTACGGCTAGTCTGCAGGGACACTGCATCATGTGCATCATCTCTTTCCAATTTATCTGCCCTTGCCAATGAAACTGGTTGGCCAGGAAGACCTGGGCCTGTCTGGAAGAAAAATGACTATGGTAAAAAAAAAAAACAAGCTTAAGAATCTCTCTGTGCCAGTGGTAACAAAACAATGGTGTTTGATTCTCTGCACCTTTAGCCTCTCAGTATAGCCACACTCATGCGTCATACTGTCCAAAACAACATAAATGTCCTTTTGATTAGCTCAAAGGTCATACAGGTCCATGTAAGGACCGGGAAAGTTAAGTAGTGCAATATTATACGACGAACCTCTACATTCAATCAATAATAATAATAATGGGCTTTCAGGCACAGCAGTATTATATGCTAACCTACAAGCACAGGGAGCTGAGTTTGAGTCCCAGCAGGGCCAGTTCTGGCCTCACATACAGACATGATTGGCTGTCTGAGGGAGGGGAGGTTGGACACTGGATAACCGTTTGGCTCTGCAAAAGCAGCTCAGTTCTGCGATGGACTGGGGTCCCAGGGAAGGACACAGCAGTACCCACAACCCTGCCCAAGTAAAGCCAGATTAAAATCCTAAGGATGATACTGCATGTATGCACAAACTGGATCAAATCAAAATCCTTTGTTTCTACAAGGAACCGGAGCAGGGACGTTAGATCTCAGTAAATACATTTGTAATCATTGTTATTACTGTAACATACAATTTGTTATCCAGATTGACAGACCTTACTGAGTAGCTAAGTTACTCCTAAAGTAAAGCATATTTTAGCAGCCCTGCACTTGCATGTTAAATGATTTTCTGTGACTGTGTAGATATTTTATGTTGCTGTGTGATGTTTTATTTGATCTTGTTTTGTTATCTTTTATTGATGCCAATATATGCACACATGAAAGCATTAACTCCAAACTTGCTAACTTGCAAACAAGAAAGCCCCTGGGCAATCCGTTGAATCTGTGTTGACAGCTGGCGCTATCTAATGCCACTGCTGAGAACTGTTATTTATGGAAACCTCGAACACAAGCACATACAGCGTCTTGCGTAAGTATTCACCCCCCTTTGAACAGTTCCACATTTTGCATTGTTACAGCTTGGTATTCAGATGCACTTATCTGGGTAGTTTACCATTTGATATATATTGATATATATTTCCTAACAATTTGAACATGAAAAACATGTCTTGTGGTGAACAAAATGCAGAAATCTGTTCATTGCATTAGTACGCTGCAAGTCTTTTAGTGTAGGTGTCGATCAGTTTGGCACATCTGGATCCTGAAATGTTGGATTCATGCTCTGTCAGATTACTTGGAGACTGTTGGTGAAAAGCAATTTTCAAAGCTTACAGCAATTCTCAATCAGATTGAGGTCTGGGCTTTGACTTGGCCACTCAAGTAGACTGAGGTTATTTCTTTTTGGTCATTTCTGAATATCTTTGGTAGGATTCTCAGATTTGTCGTCTTCAAGAAGGTGAACGTCCGCCCTAATCTCAAGTCTGTTGCAGACTGAAACAGGTTTTCCTCAAGGATTGCCCTGTATTAGCTCCATTTATCTTGCCTTCAGCTCTGACCAGTTTCCCAGTCCCTGGGAACTTGCAAACGCCAAACATGATTTCTTTCTTCTTGCCACTTTTCTATGAAACCCACTTTTGTAGAGTGTCTGGGAAATAGCTGTCCTGAGCACAGGTTTCCCCGTCTCAGCTGCAGCTCTCTACAGCTCCTTCAGAGTAACCTTCTGCCTCTTGGTTGCTCTTCTGATTATGGCTCTCCTAAATCGGTATTTGCCTTTTGATCGATGGCCTTGTCTAAGCGGAGTCACGGTTGTGCCATGATTCATTTCTAATAGTGGATCTAATGGTCTAATGTTCAGAGTTTACAGCAGTTACAGAAGTGCTTTGTGTTCTTCCACGTAGACATGCATACTAGTACAAATAAGCAATAACCCAAGAACACAAGCCAACTAAATCATGTTCGGATTTGATAGGTAAATCCACAAACAGAAAGGGTAATTTTAGAAAAAGAAGCATGTATGTGCGGTTTTAGTTTTCACTTGTGTGCTAAGTGAAGAGGTGTGCCTTTATCTTGAGGCTTGTCTTCCTTGAATCTTGAGTGGTGGGTCCGGTCAAGCCAAGCTTGTGTGGCGAAGGATATGAGAAGGACGCAAAGGGTCTAGATATTAGTTAAGCTGCTTTCAGGCAACGCTCCGCTGTAAAAAGAGCTATATAGGATCAATTGACTTGACACTGTGTTATTATCGTCCTACTGAATTGAATTGAAGTCCTTATTTGAGTAAAGTTGACGTGCTTAACCTTATTCCTATTAGCCTAGCATTGCCGCGCGTCCGAGAACCGGGGACCGACAGTCGCACGTGTAAATAGGGAGCAGACGCGCATGCGCTCCTCTTCTTGAAGCCGATTCATGAACTGCGCTCGAAACGCAGCTGGATTTGATACCGGTTTGATGAATCGGACGCAGAATAGTTCGGCCGTGCTTCTGCGTTTGTTTTTTACGCCACCGTGATCAATAATGGCCATTAGAGGTTGTTTTGAGCCTCCCACATGACATAAATATAGGGACAGGAGATAATAGCGGGCTGCTTAGGACGCGCGGAGGATTGAATCGTCAGACGATCAATTAACCTTCGTATTTGCCTTCGCGTTTCTTCAAACCAGCAGGGATGCGCGTGTTATTTAGAGACACACCAGCGGACAAACTGCAAGCTGCGTGAATTATTCGGTGTTCGTGTCTCCCAGATTATGTCTGTCATCACTTGGAGCTGTTAATCATCATTATAGACGATTTTAATGTTCGCGCGCCTACACACATCTCCAGGACTACGCGTTCTCCCTCTGTCCTTGTGATCCAGCCTCCGTCCATCCCACCGGTCTGCCGAAGGAGGCTCGTTAGGCACCAGCCCACCGAGAGGCTTTGACCGTGCGCACTCGCATGGCACGGGCACGGCGGCGCAACGGCGGACGCGCACTTTCTGTGGATGTCATGGATCGAAACCTGGCTGAAGGCGGACGCGTTTCCCCGAGCCCGAGGAAGTCCTGCGCTTGATTCGAACCGCACCTCCGCTTGGAATTGTCGATGGGTTCGTCGTGTCAGGGGTGTTAAAAGCAGAAAAGTGTAACATTTTGGAACAAACAGCCGGATAAACAGTTACCGCGGCGCGCAGCCTGGACCCATGATACTTGGGAGCTGCTTCCTGGCTTTTCGCGGCCACCATGCCGATTTAAGCAGGCTCTTACTCGGTCACTTGCCAGAAACCATCCGGAGGTGCCTGGTAGAGATTCTTCACAACGTCCTGGAGGGAAGGTAACCCTGTTTACCTCACATTACGCGCCGAGAGGTTGATAGTTTTGGATTGGAGTTTAAAATAAACGCCTCAAAATGGCACAGCACACGTTTACCTCGACTTGGAAACATTTTAAGCAGAAACATGTCTATTACTGTAATGGTTAATGATACGCTTTTTAGATATCTGGTTAGAAAAGGAGAGAAAAATGTCGCCTCGTGATGCTGTTGATTAAACTCTGTTGGAAATGCTGAGTAATTATGAGCAATGCACCAGAGAGAGGGAGAATACCTGCTTCCAAAGACAAGCTAGTGGATCAGTTCGGTCTTCCAGATGCACCTGATATGTCAGTCCACAGGAAAGCTTTAGTAAAATTGTCATTCCTTTTCGTCAATGTCGACAGTGTGCTCTTCGATTTATATTGTGAAGCGTTCTGGTCTGTTGTGTGTTCAATACGCTGCGATTAGTAAGAAGATGAAACAGCTGTGTGTGGAGGATCAGGAAGGGCTATTAGTGTGAGGATGGGACAGCCTGCGTGCTTTCTGCCTCCTTGGATGTGCTGGGCATGTAGTTTCTACCTCATTTGCAAGGTTTTTTTTAATAATTTAAAGTATTTTATACTTATTATTATCACTGTTATTTTTATTACAATAATGCTGTCACATAGTTTCATCATTCACAATGAATCAGCGTTGTTTCCATATCCACTATTCCTCTCGTAAAGTTATTACGGTCCTACCTACATTTTCTAATCGTCTGTTTGTCCTTTTGCTATGCCACCTGCCATTCTCCCCTTTGTTTCAAAGACTGATGGGGGTGTTTCGATGTCAGACTGCTGCAAATGTCTTATTTTTCACCGCAGGTAGGGGGCCGTGGTGTGTCTGCAGACTTGAATCCACTTGGCCATGCCCAGCTCGTTTCAGTAAACCTCAAACCGGTGCAGTGATGCCTCAGCAGTCACAGTTCTGGCATGGTGACCAGGCTAGATAATTAGCCACAGGTAGAGGGTTTGAGTCCCAGCACTGTCAGCTGTTGAACCCCTGAACAAGGGCTCTCAACGACTTGGATATGCACCTCGTAAAGGTTGTATCAGCTGTAAGTTGTTCTGGGTAAGGGCTTCTGAAAGAATGTGAAACAAATCATACTTGTGTGAAAGCTAAGGTTGTATGTGGTTGTTAACTCATTCATTCATTCATAGGTATAGAGATTCTGGGCAGTGTTGCCAGATCTTGTGACAGAAACAAGCCTAAAAGAAGCGGCTTGGCTCTAAAAAGAAATAACCAAATCTCAGAATAGGTAACCTACCACAATGAGCACTTGATCAGTTGATCAGTCATTTTACATTTTTCCTTTGAGCTCTAAAGACGTTCAAGAAAAACAACTTGGCAACAAAGAAATGAGGAAGAATAAATTAAAGCAAAGACCATTTCAGATAATGTATGGAAACTAAACTAGAGGCTGAATCCAGCCTTTTAATCCCACACTCTTTCTTCCACTTTTTATTGTGTCTTTAACATATTTTGCCCAATTATTTCCTAGCATTGTTAACGAACTAGCTGGAGAAGCTGCACCATAGGACACTGGACCCTCAGTAGCTCAGGTTTAATTTGTATGGGGAAAGGGAGGAGGGTACGGGGTTGTGGACGGAATGTGCAACTAGCAGTTTGGCTTCATTAGACAGGTATAGTGGAGAGACACAGGGAGCAAGCCCAAATAAGCAACTGCACTTTAGAAACAAGTCTCCAAAAACCTGCAACTACCAATATTTGTAAGCGACTTTACAGAAAACCAAGTCAAAAGCTGCTTATAATAAGTGACTATGATTATAGAGATATTGGTAGAGACTTTAGGAAATTTACAAAATAGGGGCCTTCCTGTAGAAAAGACAGCAAGTTTGCTGTAATTTATGTTGTAAATCTTACTGGATGAGATTGGCCTTTTGACAGGAGTGGCAGAATGACAGGAAATCAGAGGACATAACTGGACTGGGTTAAAAGGTTTTTATTTAATGCAACACATTTACTTAGATAAGTCCAGAGAGACTAGACACAGGTCTATATTCTATGAAATCTGTGCGTGAAGTTACAAAGATGAAAACCAAGGTGACGTAAAAGAGTGAAAACGAACACACTTTGAAGAACAAGAGGAAAAAATAACAGACGTGAACACCGACTATCACACTAACTGTGTATATTAAATGTGTCTCAATGATGAACATGATTACATCATGTATGTGGAAAAAATGGGGGAAAGCCCACATGTTGTATAAGCTTTCTGTTGCTGTAAAACTTTGTTGTCAATTATTTAATGCCACAGATTTGTCAGTGACTTGCTGTACTGTGTTTATAGTGGTGCTACTGTAATGAACAGTTATCAGTAGCACTTCTGGTTTTCCACCTTGGGATTCATTCAGTAGACCAAATATTCATTTTATCAACTCAGAGGTGCTGAGAAACTTGCCAGTCTATTAGTCACAACAAAGAACGAGCAGGATTTGACCAGGCACCACAATAATATTACCATTACATGCTTTGCCTGTCAAAAGTACTTGCTCGTGACTGCTGTAGATCATCAGATCTTTTCTGGATTGATAATACAATTGTTAGTTTGTTCAGGTTATAATGAAGGAAGCCAGACAAACCAATGGAAATCACAATGGAAGTCTGACACAGTAACCAAAATTTCAAAAGCTCTTTTGGCAGAATACATACGTGTACAGCACAATAAACTGTAGTCTTTACTTGGCACCAGCTGGGAGGTTTGACCAGACACAGTTGAACAGTTGAAGTTGTGAAGAGACAGCCCTGATGTTTGAATTTGCACAACAAGAGCTCTAACTGCAGAGCCACCACTGAACTAGACAGCATCTCATTTCACACTCTTTGGTCTCCTGGCATAAGCCTAGGCATTCCCTGTTGTGTTATTATTCAACGCCTAGAAACACGACATACCCTATTGAAATATCTTGATTTTTTTTCCCCAGTACAATATGAAAATATATTAATATTGCATCCTGTTGTTTATACACGTTATAACCCTCGGCATCAACGTGAGACGTTTGATAACATACGAATCTGATTGGCGGATTGGTTAAACGTAATTATTAGAATACCTCATTTGGATAATTGATTAACTCCTTTAGAGGAACCATTATAAACTTGCCCATGTACAGCCAATCACGTTCCAGATCAGATAGCAGGCTAATTGACTCGCGACTGACACCATTTGTAGTTTTTTGATTACTTTACTTGAATTGTTCCTTAGAGGATACTAATAGTGCATGGTAACATAAGGGGCGGTTTAAAGGCATGTTAAGAAAGAACAGACAAAGATTTCCAATCTTAACTGAGTTGGACCCCCAACACCATGCCTGAATTGGGCTGCTCCCAAAACTGGATGACCAAGCCAGCTGGATATTGATCAGTGAAGCGACCAAGGACCCAGGTCTTTAAAGCTGAAATTGGTTGGGCTCTCTGTAAAAAGTGCCATGCAGAGTGTCGATTGTGCTCCTGTTGCCATGTGGCGAGAGGTTTTGTGGTGGCGCAGTGGTTAAGGTTGGGAAGGTGAATGACTTTGAGAGGGTGAGCCCAGACTGTGTTGTAGATAGGAAATCTGTGGATGGATTTTAAGAGAGCAGTCCATTGACGATCACCTTGAACAGTTCTGCAAGAAATAATGCCCAAATGTTCTTCAAATCTAGGTGCTAAGCTAGACACTGATCACTTTTCCCATTGTGTTATTTTAGTTTATTTTTTCTTTTCTTTGTCTTTCTTCTTGTTACTTGCAAGCTGAAATGTGTTGAAGTTTCATTTAGTCGAGTTTAAGTTTGAGTTTCAGGCTGTAAAACAGCAGTGATTTTGGAGGGGTAGGTGGATCTTTAATAGACACTATACAGATGATCTTTTCAGTGTTAACAGTGCCCAGGTGGGTTTGTCCAGTGTTCTACAGTTTGTGGATCCTTACAGAAAAACAAAGCGTCCCGTGTGCCCCCACACTCACTCTGAACCCTGGTCCTGGTCCATATTCCAGAACCTTAACTCAAAAAAATCAAAAACTGTTCTGATTTGGACCACTTTCAAATGTGATATTGAAATCATCATAAATGTCTGCTGAGGAGGAGGAGGAGCAATGGGCGACAGCAGTGAGGGAGGTTTTCAGTGGCGTAGTAACAGGCACATGCCACGACCGCTCCGTGTTTGAAGAAATTACTAAAGAAATGGATGTGGCTGTGGTATCAAAGGAAAATAAACAGCTTAAAAGCGAAGTTTATAGAAACCAAGGACACAAACCAAAGAAGTGGCCGTGACCGAATAACGTGCCCTTTTTAACATGACCATTGAAGAAGTGCCTGTTACTGTTGACTCCATTTTTTTATGTTCAGACGAATGCTAGATATAGGTCACATTAAAATAGTGTGAACAGCCTAAAAAAATGGATGATGGATGCTGCGTGAACACAGCCATAGTGATTTAATGTTACCATCATTTCTTTGAGCAGTGCTTCCTGAGTTTCTTTTCCAGACCTCTGACAGGTGCTGTGGTGGAGTGGGTGTCTTCATTTGAATGCTGTTCGAAAATATTCAAACCAACAGAAATAGCATTCCAATACACTTGGTTTAATTAAAAGTATACATCATGCCTTTCCCTGTGACGCTCATTGAATGTATTGAGATTAGTGTAGGGAATTAATTACAAAAAACCTAAAAACACAGCTGGCTGAAAACAGAAGATGTACCAAAAAATGTCTAGGCGGCGCCTGCACTGCACCTGCCTTCATAGAAGACGAGATTTATTGTTCACATTTCCATAAGCGTTCGTGGCCTGACTGATGGATTAGAACAACAGACAGAACCAAGATAACATGCCACCATTATTGCATAGAAGGCTTTATAATAACCAGCATGTACTTTGTTGGCTTGTAATGAAACTGCGGTTGGAATTGATCCCTTGCTTCTCATCCAATCCGAACTCATGCAGGACGTGCCACATATTTCACACCTGAAAGAACGAAAAACATTTTGGTTTCCAAAAGGCTGTTCCTGGTAGATATCGGCATTTCAACTTTGCTCTGGTGTTTTTGGCACACGCTAATTATACCTGACCTTTTTTAAGTACAGGTTTTGCAGCCAATTTTTGGTTAGGTTGGATATAATTACAACTTCACTCCCAGTTAATATAGAAGCAGTGTGACTGAAACATTTGACTGTGCTAGTGCGAGATTATTAGAGTGGGCGAGTATGAGAGAGAGAGAGAGAGAGAGAATGAAAGAACAAGAAGGTCAGCCCCTTTCTCTGTGAGTGCAGAGTTGTATTAATTAGAGTGATGAGTGGGGCCTATAATTACTTTCTGACCCAAAAATATGCTGACGTTTGAGCGTAATGACTGCGCACTATTAGCCCGTGTGTGCCGTAAGGCTAGGGTTAGTCAGATTATAAGCACGTTGGGCTCAGTGTGCCTCAAAATTCAAATTGATAATCACATGGGTAAGGGATTACTTTAGCAAAACCTTGGTCAAGTACTACAATAGGGAGTTACGTTCACAAATGCCACTTAAAACTTTACCGGACAAAAAAAGAAGCGTTATGTTAAGCATGTCCAGACAATGAAAAGCCATTTCTGTCGTGCTGTTTCTTTCGGAATTGCTCGAAGTTGGATAGTAATGCAAGCAGATGTTTTCATCCTGTGACGTCGTCCAATAGGAACTCATTTGCATTTTCATTGTATTTGCTGCTAAATTCTTTCTGCTAGAAAATCACACAAGTAGCAGCCACTGTTGTTGGAAATTTGTGTTCATGTCTTTTCAAACAATTTTTCACACGTTACGTTCTGTTGATATTTGCTTATGTGAACCAAAACCTTATCTGATCCATTCCAAATTGTCTGCTGAGGAAATGATTGAGCGCTGTGGAGCACCACTACTGCTTCCATGTCATTTTAGGAATGGACTAAACGTGACCATCTATCTCTGTCTCAACCTGCTGGGAGAATGTCATTGGCTGCGCCAGGGTGCTGCCAGCGAAGGAGCTTGCACCACCAAGAGGCAGTCCAAACGCACAGGCTTTGGGTGATTAGGCACTCATCTCATGTCCAGTGCATGCACACAGAAGCATCTGCAGCATGAATACAAACGGCAGCTGTATTACAGGCCGGGAGAATTCTCTAGCCAAGCTCAGGCCTGCTGAAGCTAGACTCGACAAACTTTATATGCAAAAACGAACTGTGCACAAAGAGAACCGAGAAACGGAAAGATGCAACTGAGGATTGCAGCATTGTGGCCTCAACAGTGTCGGGTAGCATAAGAGATATTGCAGTGTGGCGCTGAAATTTGACGCTGCTTCTATTTTTGTCTATCAAAGGAAGAAATTATTGTGGGTGACAATGAAGTAGGCAATTGCGAGGATGAATAATAACTACATAAACAAATGTTTTTTGTATCCTCGGAGTTCTCCTTGGAGGTTTTCGTTTCTTTCAGACCGGAGCTTTACCTTGCAGGCACAGGGAGCGTTGCATGCAGCAGCGTAGTTCCTCAGTCCCAAAATAACTCTCTCCTTCAGCGGATGAAGACGGTTTATTCATCCTAAAGACTACCAACGAAAACGAAAACGGCTGCCGGGTGCGTAGAATATTATGGAAAGTTATGCAAAAGTAAGTTTATCAACGTTATCCTCTGTTGGCACGGGCGAATCGGGCGGCATACTCTTGGGGTGACTGACTTGATCGACCATGACCCTGTGCTACACGGAGGAGCCACTCTCTCACTCTCGCAGCGCCTATCTCCCTGGCTGAGTTTTGCTGTGCTCTGCTTCAAAGTCTATAAAAAGAAAATGTGCTCAGTAGCGATATGCTTGCTGCAGCAGAAGAGATTATGAAATTAGCCAGCACCAAAGCTTCAGTCAGACCTACTTACACACAAATCTGTACATAATGCCTAAAGATGGAGCTGGAACTAGGGACCACTGGGCGGGAAGGTGTGTGCACGCGTGTTAATGAGGGACCCGGGACCGATCCCGAATGCATTTAATGTGGCCTGAGCTGAATAAAGACACCTGCAGTACAAATTGAACATCTAATCATATCCTACTATGTACAGTATATATATACAGGTATGCGCTGGCTAACGTCCAGCCGATAAACGTAAGTTTGCTTTGACCGAGGACCCAGGTCTTAAGAATGATAAGAAATTATAATAATAAATGAAAGTCTGTCTTTTAACTCGGGCGTTGTGGCCGTAAATAGCTGGTCTCATCAATAGCCAGTCAACGCTGTGGATCCACGAGCAGAGGCGGGAGTTTAATAGCTCTGAAGAGAGGTTAAGAGTGGAAGTTCGTAGTCACACATCTTAGTGTTTTGTATCTATTTTAAACGTTGCCATTGCCAAGTTTTTTCTCTTTTCTGTGAGCAGGTGTCGCAAGGGTTTGCTTGTAGTAGTTTTCTGTCATTCAGACGTGAATAAGATGTATATAAGACGGATTTTTATTTTAGTAATAGAACACGAAAACATATATATATATATATTATTCTTTGCTTTGTACCCTTCGTGTTGTGGTAAGCCCGCTTTGTTTAGCTTAGCCTCAGTCCGTTTATGTTTATGTTTATGTTTGCTTGCTTTGGTTCAATAAACCCTTTGTTGTTTATTATATTACCTGGGCTCGTCTCCGTACCTCCAGTTAAACCCAGCCGTGACACATATATATTTTTTAACATATAAAATATATATTAAATTTATGAATATATTTATGTGTATATGTATAAGGCAGATTTTTAATTCCTGTTACAATTCTTCAGATCTCGGTCATAGAACCAATCAGACGTCGATTGGCTTGACGTCAAACGGATGATATACAGGTATGTGTAGCTAAACCCACTAAAAAGAGTAGGCATGCACAGACAATAGGCAACATATGCTAAGAGTGACACTACCTCCTTTTCAGACTGTGTGAGGGAAACCCGCAGGTTTGGTATAATTCAAAGCAGCATCCCTTATAATGTATGCCTTCCCATGCATCACGTATGCATCTGAGCAGGGATTCATCTCATGTGCAACCTATCAACAAGCACAGCAAGCAGACGCTTAAAAGCCTCGTGTCCTCTCGCACTCCCCACCCAAACACGCACAACTCGCAAACTAGGGCATACAATAAGAGCAGGCACAACAGCAAAGTGAAAGCTGAACATCCTGCAGGGAAGAACAGGGTGCCATGACGGTTTGTTAGAATTAGGGACCAGTGCTGACTTGTAGGGATACAGGTGGGCAGTGAAGACGTCAGATCTCAGCGGTGTTTGTTGCCAGTAAAAGGCATCATCTGCAAAATGTACTCTGATGGGGGGCGTTGCTGATTTGTCAGGGCTGTCATGCGGTGACACTCGGTTACCATCACCAGTTCTTCTCGTTTCCATTGGGCTCGTGACTTCTGCTGGTGAATCTGTGTTTGGGAAGGAGTCAGAAAGTATAGATTTTTGTCTCTGCAGGGCTCAGCAAGTGGGACACGAGAACAAAGCTGCGTACCAACAGAAGTTATGTAGCTCTGGTATTCTGGCCTCTCTGTTATTTCTCAATGTCAGTACAGTTCAGATAAATCCATTCGTCGTTCCTGTGCTTTGTCCTTTCTTACCGCCTCCGCCTCCTCACCACAAAACTTGTCTTGAACTGACCCAAAGACAAACTGTGGCAGTAAAATGTCAGTCCTGCTCAGGGCCGTTTCTAGACTACTTGGCATACTGGGACGCACAAAGATTGTGGAGGGGCACAGCTGCAGCCATCTGCTTGCCAATCAGTCATAGGTGTACAACTGTGCATAACAAATAAGGCTGTTAAACACCAAACAGATGAAGTGATTTAACACTGAAGTGGGCCTGGATGAGAAATGAACACTAACGTATTTGTATTAATTTTATTAATGTAACTGATGCCTTTGCTTCAGTGTTCTAATGTGCATTTTTGGTAGGTTATACAGCTATAAGTGGAGTTATAAAATGACTCTTTACTGCCGGTAAGGTGGTTCTGGTGACTCCCCGGTCCAACTGTTCCTATAGGCAGTTGGGTGGCCCTGTCTAAGATGCTAATCTGTCCCGCTAGGAGTGACGTCTCACAGGTACGATTGCAGCCTGAGGGAGGGATTCTGAATGGGATAACCCTACCTAGCCCAGCCATATGACTGGTGCAGGCTAGGCTCCGTAGCTCCCCGTGACCCTAAGGGATACACGCGCTGATTAAAACGTCCTCTGTATCCAAATATTTCCTCTAGAAATGATTTTCTTGGAAGATGTACGTTCAGATAACAGGGTTTGACTGGATTTCTTTACTGCACTCGCTTTGAATACAACTTGTTTATTTGTTCCTTTGCTAAGCTGTTTCCAGGCTATGTTCATAGTTTCCCAGGTGTTTTCTTTCCTTTATGGAGCCATAACACTCTCTTGCATTGTTGTTTGATTGGACAGCCTTCCTTGTGAAAAATGCTCTTGGGAAGGGTAGATGGGTGAGCTACTCCCCGTTCAGTTATCATAAGAACCAAGCTGCTCTTCTATTCAGCTCGCATGCTCACGTAGCTTGAAGTTCCATAGACAGATGTTGGTTTCTTCTGCTCCGTTTGCAGGACGACTCCCTCAGGAGGAGAAATGATGAATGATAGGCTGAGTGAAATGGGAGCTGGAGCTGTAAGACATTGTACCCCCCGGCTCAGAAGGAGAGAGAGAGAGAGAGACCATGCGAGAGAGAGAAAGAGCATGTATGTGTGAACCAGACATGCAAATTGATATCCTAATTACGAGAGCCGTCTCTCCAGAGGAAGTGCAGATAGTGGAATGCTCGGTGGCTTTCTACTTTGTGCACTGAAGCTGATCGACTGTTCAGGTGTGGGGAATGTTAATGTTCAAGCGATATTCCATACCTAATAAATGTACTTTCTCAGACGTTATCACTACCAGAGACGAGTTAGCAGGATTTTGTTTACCTAATCATTGAAATTAATTTTCATGATCGAGCACATTTGACAATAGCCATTCTCACAAAGCTGCCTCAGGAAGAGCCGAGTCCAAATAAACAAGCCAAAGGCAACAGAGGAAAAATGAAACGTGCATGAGGAAGAAACGTAAAGAGGAACCAGGCTAAAATGGCGAGCCCATCTCCCTGTCAGGTGTCACCAGATGTGCCTGAGATCATCTGCAGTTATTAAATTGAACAGAACTGTGTAGACAGGATGTAGGTGTAATGATGAGAGCTTAAGTTTGTTTAGTTTACCTGTGATTTTTCTAGTCAGTAGACAGTGGAGATGTCCAGGTGGTATAATGCACTAAAGCAGGTAATGGAGATGGCTTCAGATAAATAATAATAACACGAGTCACAGCAGCACGGCGCTTTTACTAACTTTAATTCGGAATTGATTCATGCATGTACGGAGCTTTAGACACTGCTCTGTCACTGTTTGAGACCTGCTGACACATTCTTGATGAGGAAGTGTTAGATTTCAGGTGTGTTTTGAGTGCTACTTGGTCAACTAAATAGTCTCTCTCTATATAGTGCATTACTAATGAGGGAGTAGGGATACTAATGAGGGAGTAGGAATCTATTTTGGACACAGGCATGTCTTAATGATAAGAGATTTATAACCACTTCACCCCGCTGAATATGCGGAATTTGGCAAAACTAACAAAGGCAAAGAGGTTCGGGCTAAAGCTGTAGCGCGAGCACAGAGCCAGGCACAAGCCAGCAGCCAAAGTTGTCTTTCTTTAGCAGTGAAGAAAAGTTTAACAAAATGGTTTCTGTAAAAGTGTATTCCCATCTCTCAGATTGGATTAAATCCTAGAAATCAGATTAAGAAATCTGGTAAAGAGTGCTGTATTTTACCTCAGTAATCAGATTCCTCAGCATATTTATTCCCTTATACTCTTTTGTGGGATCTGGCAACTTTGGAATTAAATGCAGCACCCACAAAATGGCTACCAAACACTTTTGGGGAAACTCAGAAGCGCAGTTATATGCTCGGGGGGAGAAAAAAAATCTCAATAAACTCTACACCCTCTTTAGTGCGTTGTATGCAATTGAAATAACACGTTTCAGTCAGAAAATATGTTTTCCTTGTACAGGTTGGTCTTGCAAATAATGGAGACTCATACATAGATACAGCTGTGGAAAAGTGTATATATAATAAAATGTTTATATATAGCGGTAATAAGGGTTTCCTCTCTATGCTTTAAATACAACAGTACTTTCTGCTTCAGAAATGGCACTTTTGTTTACTGTCCCCCAACAGTGAAGTGAAATATCCATCAGTGAGTGAGAGAACGAGAGATGTGACAGATTGGGACTAATGGATAAGCAAACGGGGTGTAAACGATTATAATATTGCAAGCGGGCACTGTGGAGGATTTGATATGACAACATAACTATAAGGCAGAACTGTAGCATAAGCATGGGCACACTGAGACAGCAGCCACCCGCCATCGCTTTGTAAGAAGGCTCTGATGTAGTAGATTACTCTTGGTACTGATAATAAACCTGCAACCTTTGATTAGCGGGGATCCCCAAAAATGCCCGAGTGCTAACAAGGACTTCTGTAGTTGAGGGTGTGTAGGGCTAGCGAGCTCAGATGCAGTGTATTGGGTACTGAAAATAAATAAAACCTGCACGACTGGATCAGAGGGAAGTTGATGGGCTTTTGAAAAAAAAGATCATCTTTAGGTTGTTTAATTAAGAAGCAGCCGTGTTGGATTAATTAACAACCAGTTTAAGTTTAGATGAAAATGGGAGTGTTTCTTACTATGCTAGAAATGGTCGGATAGAGAATAATGATGTGCGTTTAACGTCTCCAGATGTTGCTGCTCAAAAAAAACACAAAGAGGCAAGGCTTGAAAGACCCGAAAACTGTGCACCAGCTGAAAGAGGAAGAATTACGCTATGGCTGGCGCACCTTAGATTGTCAGAAAGAGAGTTCATTGGAAAAATCTCCAACAAAGCCAATCCTGCAAAGGGACAAAAAAGCCAAGAAGGATCAACCTACGCAAGACAAATACACAGCATGGGGTGCACAACAAATGACAGCAAATGCTCTGCACTGATGGATCGAAAAAGGTTTCATTTTGCCTTTAGTATAGAGAGATGAATTACGTGTCTGCAGTAAAACAAAACGTCATAAAAGTCATATCTTCATATCTTTTTATAATGTCATTATCCTTGTACATGTCGCATTATATTAACAAATTACCGATTTTTAGTGGTCTAAGTACGCCTCGTTATACGGCCTTCAGGTCTTGAAGGGTTGGAACATATCACCGTAACAGCTGTCCTTGTGGAAGCCACCTCAGTCGTGCTGCCCAAAGCCTTTGCATTCACTTCTCTTTTGTGTACTTCAAACCCCCATTAAGGCCCACTGATACACTGCTGACAATGATGCTTTCCAAGGCTCAAAAGATGTGTCAGTACAAGGACTATGAGTGGGATGAGTCTCAAGGCTTGCAAGCGTGTTGTGCTTGGACAATAAAAATGAAGAAGAAAGATGGTCTCCTATGAATTCTCAAATAAATGGTGGAAGCTTGTTTTTATTTGAATTTCATCCCAAAATGTTCATTACACGTATATGATCCTAGCTTAGGATTTCATATGTGGTGTAAACGTACAGTTTTGCTTCTTTTCCACTGGGCGACCAAGGTCTTAAAAATGACACTGAATCATAAAAGGAAATGACAATGTCTGAACTCTGGACTCTGCGGCTGTAAATAGCCAATCAGCGCCGCAGGCCAGCGAGCGGAAGCGGGAGCTAAAGAGCAGAAGTCCATCGTTCACTTAAGCTCTCTTTATCAGTCATGTCCTCACTTGCTCATTAGCTCGTGTTTGGACTAGAGACTGTTCTAACTCGGTTGATGTGTTTAGAGACTTTTTTGTGTACAGTACTTGTTTATAAGAGTAGTACTTGTTTGTAAGAGTATGTGCCTGTCCTATTGTAAGTAGTACTACCTGTATAGTCTCTCTATATACATATATATATAACCATATACAGACCCATTCCAAAAAATTAGAATATCATGGAAAAGCCCACAATTTAAACGATTCCAAGTATTTATTTGTTTATTTTTACATCATTTGGGCTTCCGGCTCTTAAAAGCCCAAGTCATGTGAAAATTAACAAATAAATACTTGGAATCGTTTAAATTGTGGGCTTTTCCATGATATTCTCATTTTTTGGAATGGGTCTGTATATAATCTGGTTCCCGTTCATTACAGGAGCCTAAAAAGCAGAGAATCGGTGCAAAGTCTTATGTTTTACAAAACAAAGTAGCTTATTCAGTCCTTGTAGAGAACGACTGATGATTCTCAGATGAGGCTACATATGAATTCAAACAAATATGGCAGCAACAAGAGTTTAACCGTACACACCTCCACTTTAATCCGTTGAGCAATTGTGGTTACTGTCACTGTGGAGTCTTTAACCGGTCGGAAGTCTTTGTGATCTTCAGGACACAAAATAATGCGACTGAACTTTTTACTGGTAGCTTCATTATGGTTCTCAGATCGTCTTGCCCAATGACTCCACCGATTTGCAAGTCTTGTGTAGCGTTCCACAAGTCCGTCGGTGCGACTGATGGAATTCATTGCAGTCATAGTGAACCTGCGTGAAAAGACTAAATAGCAGTGAATTATGAATAGGGTGTGTTTTCTGGAAAGTTCACTACCATGGCGCTTTGCGCTTGTTTCAGGTCGGGTTTTAGCGCTTGGATGTGTGTGTTTGATTCCGTCGAGATCAGGTTGGCGTGAATGCGTCCCAAAAGCTGGTTTTGGTTGGGGCTCTGGTGGCTCTTTGGTTGCCGACGGGGCTGTGATGTACAGAGAAATCCTTCCAGGACCAGTAGCCAGCTGGCTTTGTTTTCATCCTCCCGAGCGCCTGGTTGTGGGATGGGCGGGTGTGGGCTGGCACGATGCTGATCTCTGCGAGCATGTGTGTTCTTGCGGGGATGCGGATGGTGCTTGCTGCGGCTCAATCTGCTGGGGACGATGGAATTATTTGCTCTTTGTCGGAGGTTTCAGTCTCAGTTTAAATGCTGTCTCTACGAGTTAATAACATACAGATTAAAAGTGTTAGTAGTGTTTTATGATTACATGTTTTAGGTGTGCGGATATGGTAATTTATACACTTCAGTTGAATTTCCGTAGACATAAAAAGGTACATCAGCAGACCGGGACTTAAAAAAAAATGTATATTCTGGTCATGATTTATTAATGCCCATGAATGTCAGCCGGAGTCAGGCAGTCACAGAAATTGTTCAGAGTTGGTCGTACTCCAGCTAGAGCACCACTCATAGTCCTGGCTTTGATTCGGAGTCCAGTGGGGGGGAGGGTGATGTGAAAACTCGCTGTGCAGTAATTTTACAGGTGCAGCTCGGGCGAATTTCCGGATCTCCAATCGTACCAGACAAGTAACAGAAACATTAGCCAAAGGTATATAGGTATTAAGAGGAAATGCCGGCTGGTTTGCGCAGTACAACCTCTCCTTTCTTTGTGTAGTAGTGCTTGTTGGTAGTTCCTTGATGGTTGATGAGCAGGCCTTTTAACAGGTGTACCACAAGGATGGCTGGTCAAGTTCTCTACTTAATTACTCCTTGGCAACACGGTCAGAGGAGTGATAAGGGTTAGGTGTGACAGTCGTGTGCTTGATTATGTGCGATAAGACGGTGGTGAAAACACTTTTCAAGCAATCAGATTGTAGCAGTCGGGAATGGACTGTTGGATATCAGCAGTGGAACACTGAATGCTTGCTACTGTTAACAAGCTGTGTAAGAAATAAAACCAGGGGCCTGCGGTGCAGTGCATAACCACATTGATGAAAGAATTGTTTATTAAGCAGGTTTTAGCTTAGTTTTAGTTGTCCTTGGCGATTTAAAATGAATGCATCTCGTGAGGAAGAAATCACATGGGCTTTCCAAGATCTATATCTCGACGCGACTGTGGGTAATATGTGTTACCACAGTGCTCTTCATGCAGCACCTCCTTAAATATTCAGGGATGCTTATTTCTGTAGTGCTTTTGTAGGGAGCATGTCTCAACGCAGCTTTACAGTTTTAGATTTGTTTTAATATCTCAAGCCCAATCCCAAATTGAGCACGATGAGAGCAAACTCCTAAAACTTTGTAAGGAAGGAAAACAAAGGGAGGACCAAGATTCAAAAGGGACCCGTCCTCCTGGGGTAGCTTATTGTATGATTTCTGTTAAGAAATTAAATGAAGTTTTCTGATCTTTTACCAACACATTTCATAGAAAATGGGGTAAGGTGTAAATAAACAGAAACTACAGAAACATATTTAAAAAATAAACCAGAAGGTCAGGGGTTCAAATCACACCTCTGCCAAGCTGCACTGTTGGGTCCTTGAGCGAGACCCTTAACCCACAATTGCTTGGATTGTAACAACTGTACCAACTTGGAAGTCGGTATGGATAGGGTGTTCTGGCTAAATGCTGTAAATGTAAATGTGAGATGAATATTAGGAAGAATATGATCAAATAGAGCATATAAAAAGCTATAAGCCAAAATGAAAGAGAAATACTGAATTGAACATGTAAAAATGCATATTTAGTCCATTACACAGAGTACTTTTGGGTGGCAAAAGTCCGCTGCATGGCATCCCCAGGATCTGTGGGTCTGGTACAGTGGGGCTGTAGCTGATGAGGAACAACAGTTGGGTGGCGACTTAAAGCGGAGGAGCATCTTCGTAGTGCGGGGCGTGGACTGGCCCGGAACAGAGATAGGAGAGGAAAAGAGAAGAAGATGTAGTTAGTTATTGTAAGTCTATTAACGACCACGATTGAACCACTGATTATAAGTGTAGGCTGTTAGCACCAATTCCAGACGATATCATCGTTCCAAAGTTTGCCCATTTGCGAATTTGAACGAAGCATAAACAGCATCGTCTGACCCTGAAGACCTGAAATCTTGTAGTGTAATAACATCAAAGTCTCTAGTACAGAATTAAAATGTGTTGAATCACTATGAATGACTGCACAGCAAATTCAGAGCAGTGAGAAAGCACCGCATTCCAGAGAAGCCAAACCAAGGATTGATGCCCAGGGGAAGTCGTTGATCTCTCAATTTTGGTAAGAAGATTACAACCGATCAGCCGTGGCAATTACTGTTGTACGTTACGTTGACATGGACCACTACGTAAACGCCTGCGCATCCCCAAAGTACACCCCGGCACAGCAGCGGTATTTTCTAATGCCGGTTTACCTCTTTCAGGAGGATAAGTTCACCCCTGCCCCGCTGCACACATTCATCAGGAATGGGTTGAGGAAACATTCAAAAGGCGCCGACTGGTCTCAGGACTCTCCAGCTCTCAGTCTGGTGTGTGTTCATGCTAATACTAGGGGTGACATAATTGAGGACACGTGGTTTAACAAATATTTTAATCATTGCTGCAGCGGGGCTATTATTTTATAAACACCCATGTACACTCAATGTATTGTTACCCCCCTGCTGTGAAGGCCTGGTAAGAGAGAGGTGATTGGTGTGTGTGTTGAAGTCATGACTCAGAGCATCTCTGCAGCGCCGCGGGTGAAATTGCACTTCGGGAATATCAGTACAGAGGGGGAAGTAAGGTGTTAGCAATACGGTCTGTGAGCGCTGGAAGAGCTAGCTGGTTTAGAACCAGAAAGCATGTAGAGGAGAAGTATCAGAGCAATATATTGTTTTGGTTCTTTTAACAGGCAGCTATTGCCTGTGTCACACATCAGTTTTGTTTACAGTCATCTGTTTCCCCACAGGTTGTCCCAGTTGAGTTATGTCCAATTCCCCAATCTGTATTGTTGCCGATCCCTGACTCCACACCAGCAAACAGCAGCCGTGCCTGTCAAATCCTAAACGAGGAGAGTAAATCCGCACTGAGGAAAGGACCTAAGCTCGCCCTGACCTTCTCTTCTGCAACAAGGCCAGTTTTGGCTGTTGTAGCAACCAGTCAGAGACGACAACACAGACTCTCTGCCGGCTCTTGCTTTGGGGATCTGTCACCTGCCACCCTTGCTGAACCTAATCAGAGGGAGTTGGGTTAAAGATGGAAAATCTCAGTATTATATATTTAGTACACCAAACCACTGAGCTACAAAACGATGCTTGACATTAGCCGGCCCAGAGAGTGCTATAATATAACACTGATAACAAAATAAGTAAAATGGAGATTTTGGAAGATGCCTACACATCTTCAGAGCGTGTGAGAATTAACAAGGGCATGTTTAATATGTTTTGATCAATATAAATGTGACAGAAGGACCCGAAACAATTAGATGGCGAGTGGCGACTTGTTGGCAGGGTGACCCTGGGAAAAGCCTGGCCCTCAACAAACCCGTTGCCTTAGTGGTGATGCAACCTGACCTATAATGCTAAGGCTTAGGGCCTTTTCTACTCTTGGTATAAATAGACGGGTCTGTTTGGGTGTCAGGGAATGGAAAACGCTCTGTGGAGTGGATGACTGCCTTGGATTTTCCCGATAGAAACTCAAAGCTTGCTGCTCTCAGCTGACTGTTTGGTTGTGGCAGTCCCTTGACTGTTTCCTGCCCAATTTAAAGCAGGCTCATGATTCCTAACATGCAGGCGCCTTGGTCTAACAAACTTTAGACCCACAAAAGTCTCTCATTCCACTTTTGTTTGCTCTACTAATAAGCTTTTACACCTGGTTTATACAATTCATTAAACAGCTATAGCCCATTCAATCTCCCAACAGAAAATATCAGGGATGAATAATGCATTTTATACTTTGTCGTCTCTTTGGCTAAGTTCCCTGGCTTGTCTGGTTGAAGGTTGGGAGGTGAAAAGTAGCTTCAAGTTGTCCACAAAACACACAGGGTGTTGAACATGTTTTTGGTGCTTTCTATTTTGGGGGGAAACCATAATGACTGTGCTACATAATCTCAAATTGTTTATTCAACATGACAGCGAGTATCACTGTAATCAAACAGCCCACAGTCACCAGATCTCATCCAATTAGAGCACCTTGGGATGTGGAGGAACAGGAGAGACAGCAACTGCATGAGGATGTTCATGTCAGATGGACCAACATTTCTGAGGAATGTTTCCAGTGCATTGTTTTGAATTCAGTGCCCAGAAGAATTAAGGCAGTCCGAAAGCGAGAGGGGGTCCAACCCGCGTGGGTATTAGCAGGGTAAGGAAAGTAGAAATGATAAGGAAATATCTTTTAATTAATTTTGAATCTCTTACTGGAATTGGAATAGGTTTCATCTTACTACAATAATCGGCATAACTATGAGGTACTTTTTTACAGCATTATTGATACACCATAGTGAAAACAGGCAGTGACTAAACGGATACAGCTGCTTAAGACAGAAGACAACACGTTTGTAATAAATTATTGATGTATGCAAACAGAGAGAGTGTAGATGGAAACTAAATTGCTGTGATTATTTTTTGCATATTTACCCAATTGACTATTAGTTGAGCTAATCATGATGATGATATGAGCTGATGAAAAATCTTTCCCATATCATTCAACGCTACAGTACTGTTGCAAAAGTCTTAGGCCACCATTATTAGATTATAACAGTGTTTTAGCAATGGTATTACGGGCCATATATATCATTATTTATCAGGACATTGTATGCAGTATTACAGAAAGCTTCTATAGGCTACAGTAGCAAGTCTATATTCTGACCTCTTCTTATACCTGAGCCGCAGCAGCATCTGGCAGCTTCCTCAGGATGCCAAGTTGAACCTTTTACAGTTTGAAGCTTGATCAGGAATGCTTTTTGGAAGGGTAGCAGCCAAGAAACCAGTTTTTTGGAAGGGGAACAGGATGAAAAGTCTAAGATGTGCTAAAGCTGACAAAATACTGGAATGTAGATCAGTGGAAAAGAGGATTATGGAAGTTTAGATCTTTTGGGTCCAGTCATCGACAGTGTTATATACGGTCACTATAGCATTGCTAAAACAACGAACCTAATGGTGGCCTGAGACTTTTGCAAAGTGCTGTATATTTACAGTGGGGGGACAATTACAATCATTACAAGTTGAATATCATAAAACCCACACTTCTGAATTGATAAGTATTTGGATCAGCTCATGTCTGTTGCATTACTGTGCAAAAGTCTAAGGCCGCCCTTAGATCAGCTATGTTGTATTAGCAATGGTATAATGACCATATTTAATTATTTCTCAGTATCTTCATTAAATACAGAAAAAATGTGCGCAATTTAAAAAAAACGTTTTTATGGAACAAAATGGCTTCTGCAGGCAAAGTCAATATTTAGTCTAACCTCCCTGAAAAGTGGTTTCTTGGCTGCTACTCTTCCAAAAAGACCATTCTTGATCAAGCTTCTTCACATGCTGCTACTACTCAAGTGCACGAAGAGGTCACACTGTGGTAGCCTAGCGGGTAAGGTACTGGACTATGGACCAGAAGGTCCAGGGTTAAAATTCCACCTCTGCCAAGCTGCCACTGTTGGGTCCTTGAGGAAGACCCTTAACCCACAGTTGTTTGGATTGTAAGACTGTACCAATTGTAGGTCGCTCTGGATAAGGGCGTCTGCTAAATGCTGTAAATGTAAATGTAAGTACTTACCACTGTAGCCTATAGAAGCTGCTTTTCTCTTATCTGCCTTTCAGTTTATTAACACTGCATGCAAATGGTCTGGTTGTATTCTAATGAAGAGACTCCGAAATAATGACATGGTAATTATACCATTGCTGCAACAACAAATCTCATGGCTTTTGCCCAGTACTGTACATCAGTGCGAGTGTAATTTTGAAATACATCTGTGTGTCTTTCTGTTTCCTCATTCTGGTGGAAGTCCAGCTAGTTAGATCCAGTCGAGACATGGACAGAAGTGCACACACTTTTTTTTAACACCTGTGTTTGTGGCTTAGTCTGGCTATCTTTCCTCGCCTTGATTGGAACCAGAGATAGCATTGCCGTTTAGGAAGGAGTAAATCTTTAAAGTCAGAGCTGCTGGATGAGATCCACTGACTCTCGCTGGTGTAGCCTGTGCAGCACGAGCTGCATTTTGTGACGGACTTATAGGATAGCAGTACGCTGTTATTGGGCATGTGTCTGATACTCACTCACTCGCTTTCAATAGCCACATAATCCAATGCAGTGTCGCGGGGGATGGGAAGAAGTGGGCAACTTTCTATGAAATCTTCCAGTTTCTTTGGCAGTTTTGATGCATTGAATAGCGTCCTTTAAACAATAGACTGACATGCTCATCAAAGACGTTTTATTTTGGCCATTTTTGGACCAGGGAGTTAAACTTTAGACATGCCAATACACCGCACTCGCAACCCAGGGAACACACTGACGTTCTGCGTTGTTGAACCTCCTAATTCTGCTAACACAATTACAAATGTTTCTCTAATAACCAATTCGCATTTAAATATCAGTAATGAAGGACGTACTTGGAGAGTTTGCTGTAACGGCTGCTGAAAATGGGATTTTGCAGTCAAGTGTGAGTGATCAATTAGAAATGCCTAATTTAAAGACCGGTTCTCGTTCGCAGCGCACACAACGCCTTAATCAATTTAGTGGTAATTGTTATTTAAAAGTTCCAAATACATTTTGAACCCTAGTCTCGCAGGCAGAGAAACTAGTGCTGGAAGAAGAACTGCAGAGCACACACCAGTATAACCTTGTCAATTATAACGCCTGTATTATATAAAAATCCATTTCATCTAATTGATTTCACATAGCGACAGATGGGTAAGGTCAAGCAATACATGTGTAGACATTTCGGAAATCTTTGCCTAACAAACATGGCTCTTGTATTCTCCAGAGCAGCTCAGAGTCTCCAGAGCAGGATTATGACTGACAGGTGGCTTGATGAGGTTTCTCCTTTTTCTAAGTTATCTCTAAGTACCGTGTAAAAGATTGATACGCTTTTTAACTTTTGATCCTTACGTTGGCACTGCCCATTCAAAATTCAACCTCAACAGATGTCAGCAGATGTCTTGTATGTTCACTCATACTAGTTTTCTGTCATTCAGACGTGAATTAGATGTATATAAGACAGATTTTTATTTAAGAAATAGAACACGAGGAGAGTGTGTTACCGCGAAAAGCATTACGGCTGTGATTTGGCCGCAGGAACAAGCCTAAGGTGAGTGTCGGAGATAAATCCAGCCATGACGTTATTCACAGTATTGCTGTTCTACAGCTTTTTTATAATGAAAATAAAGAAAAAAATCACAGAATCCCCGAATTTCATATTGAATTTGCTTTAAAACTGACGACACCTTCCGCCAAAAAGTAGGTCCTGACACAGTAACAATTCCTGGATTTATCCACCTAGTGTCTCGAAAGAGCGCCCAGTCTTCGGACAAGGACGCTGATGTTGACACATAGGGGTCGCTAGATGGCGCTTCTTGTACAAAGCAAGGATCGACTTGCTTTTGTTTAGCACTAAATAACATTAGTTTGAAATTCAAAGCGCAAATAAGCGAAGATAAAAGGAAAAAACCGACAAACTAAAATCATGAAGAATTCAACCCTAGCATGTAGATATTTATTAGGGTTATTTGTATATGTTACATGTTCCTGTGGGTAAAGCGTGTCGTTACTTGGCAGCGCACCTGGTCACTCCCAGTGATACTATTTTGGTGTGAAGAAGCCATGCTGTTATGACTAATATGATCACAGCGAGAACTCAACCAATCAGCCTGTAAGGTTGGAATGAACTGTTGTATAGTGTCCATTATAATTCCTAAGACCTCAGCCATTGATCAGAGTGCATACCTGTAAAGCAGCTGGGCATACAAGACCCCAACGTTGGCAGGTTGGCAGTGCTGGGATCTTAACTCTATGACGTCTGGTTATTAGTCCAGTACTGTAACTCCTGTGCCAGCATTAAATGACTGGTGGGCCACATATTTTTAGAAAAAGGACCAAATGGAAGATGGCACAGGCCACTGTTTTCTTGATTGTTCATGACTCATAAACAAGAGTGGAAATCCGTCAGGAGGAGCGCACATCTAAGCCCACGCGAGCTCCAGATTAAGCGTAGAGCGCACAAGTGGGCTACTAAAAGCCTGGTGGCTGTGTTCGTCTGTCATAGTCGACGTGCTGCTGTACCGACTTGAAAAGGTGCGCAACATAAATCACTGTTTGTTTTACGCTTCATAACGTTTCCATCCAGCACAGGCTACAGGAGGAGGGCAAAATGGGTCATTACCCACCTCAATTTTGTGCATAATTGACCAAAAAACCATTTTTACTCACTGCACATAGTTATCAGTGACTCTGCTCCAAATGAGGCTCACTTTGTGGCACTGAAACAACAGAATAAGGTTGGTCAGCACAATTCGACTCTTGCTGGAAGACAACTGCCTGAATTTGATAAAGAAGAAACCTTGGGAGGACCAAGACTCGAAAGAGACTCAACCTCTTTGGACAGCCTAGATGATGTAAGTAAGAATTAAACTAAGATTCCTAAATAATACATTTGTAGTAATAGTTTAAATAAACAGGAGCTGAATGTTAAAACCAAAAGTGAGAACATGTTTAAAGAAAATATGGTAACATACAGACTATAATAATGAAAGATAATACAGTATTGTGAAGAGTATAATACAATGGAGAATAGACAGCTATAGAATATAAGACAATATTGAGTATAATAATAGAGGATATGCGTATCGCATATATGGGACCGCACTGGAACGCATTCAGAGACGGCGTCTGCCCTAACGTCTTTGGCGTGTGAGAAGGAACTAGACTGGTACCCACAGGCAGTGGCCCGGCCCCGGAGCCGTCCCTGGAGGTGACACACTCGGCTGTTGGGCCAATCGTTATTTATTAACGCTGATTACTCTCTGGGTGTCTACAGAATGCGCACATGCTTGATAAATCCCGATCTCCATTTGTCAGTGTTTAGTCACAGCACAGGCTGAACTCCATCTTTGAACAGTCCTGGCTAATGCTTTGGAGAGTTTCGTAAGACTTAATCTGTTTCTCTAATTATCTGAACCCAGCCGGTGCCATTTTTATCTAAATTATATGCGCAGATTTGGCCTACGTCTCCGTGTCCCGGCGTGCTCATTGCCGTGATCCGCTTTTAACAGCATGCCTCTAGTAAATGATGTACTAGTCTAATGTGATTACCTGAACAGTATGGAGCTCTTTAACCATAAACAAACAGGAGAATGGTGTTATTTTGAATCGGGCTCTTTGGTTTATGAGTCAGTGTACCGTATATTAGCTTCTTTTCACCAAATTGGACCGGAGTTAATTGGAGACATGAATGATATGATGTAACAGTAGAGCTCACTGTCTTTTATCGGCCAACTATAACCCTCCCTATATCACCTTTACAGCATGTAACTGGTGAGTGGGCCTGTCTGTGGTCATACTTAGCTTGACGTGATAAACAAGAGCAGAAAGGCAACAATGGCAATCCATACTGAAGGATTTTGTCCCTACCAAAGATGGCCTCGGGCTTGTGGGTGTTACATGCAGTACTATAGATAGAACAGCTGCACGTTGTCTTAGGCTGCACCAGTTTATGCAGCTCTGCCCACACAGAGTGAAGTTAAAGTCATGAGTTGGTGCTGCAATGACATGTGAAGCAGTGACAGAAGGTTAAAAAAAGCTTTTGTTTTTCTTATTTTCTTTCTTTGTGGTATAGTCTCTCATCTGTAGTACATACAGTACTGTGCAAAAGTCTTAGCCCACCTTTAGATTTGTTGTTTGTCGATGAAAACTTGGATTCGTCACTTTCCCACTGATCTTCACTCCAATCTTTGTGAGCTTTAGCATATTCCAGCCTTTTCACCCTGTTCCCCTTCTGAAAAAGCCATTCCTTGGCTGTTACCCATCCAGAAAGACCATTCCATCAGACTGAAGAAGCTGCCAGATGCTGCTAATGGTCAAGTGTAAAGGGAGGTCACACTAAGTACTTGCCATTGTAGCCTAGAGAAGCTCTTTTTCTAATACTGCATACAAATTGCCTGTATTATCTGGTTGTATTCTAATAAAGAGACTGAGAAATAATTATATATGGTCACTAGGGGTGGGCGATATGGTAAAAATATTATACCATGATAATGAGACATTTACACGATACACCATGTTTATTATGATGCATGTGATTCGCAGGCAAAAGGCATCAGTAGTGACAGATTCTTAAAAATTACTATTCAAATATTGTCCCATACTTGGTAAAGTGATTTATATTCAAAATGTGCTGCATTTCATCCAGTTAAACAGGACTAATTACACTCTTTGTAATGTTGTTCTTTAAGCACTGATATCCTCTTTACAATCAAAAAAGCATAATGTCTATCAGGATAACAATAAAATATCATCATATTGCCCACCCCTAATGGTCATTATACGTCGCACTGCTAATACAATGGTATACCTAATCTAATGTAGACTCTTCTAGCCTTTGCTGGTTCTTGCAAATTTTGAGCTGTCTGGAGATCGTAATTAGATTGTGGAATAATTATCCCAAACTGAATTTGGCGATACTGAACTGCACAGAGACATCAAACTGTGAAGGGACATTTCACACTGCAGTGGTATGGAAAGGAGCAGAGTGGGATGAAGTCCGTGGCCCTGGTGCTAAGCCACCATCCCGAGGTCGCCTGTACCAGCGCGAGAGGCTCTGCTTCGCGAAATGAATAAATCGTCCTGATATTGCATTCAACATATTCAAATGGATTCAAATTCATTCATGAAAGTGACATGGCCATACGGTTTCAATCTGGACAATCATGTTGGCAAGGTTTAACTGAATGAATTTATTCATGTCACTTTACGGGGCATATTGAAAAACACCGAGCAGTTAATGAACTCGTTAAGAGACTCTGCAACGTCCATAGCTTTCTTACACTTTTAAAGTGCACGTTCTGCTTCGTGAATGGGCTTTTTAATGGCCGTGCGGCTACGCAAAAGTGGCCAAAAAGCAGAATTTTATTTAGTAGAAGGTAAAACATGTTAAAATAATGTTCAAACTTCAGCACCGACCATTTTGGTCGTACTGGTTGCAAATTGAAATTGGCAGCTTTCCTTACACCAGTGGTTCTCAAACTGTTTCTGCAGGGCCCCTCTTTGTGGATAACCCTCCCACACACACATCCACATGGGAAGGGTGTGACTTCATACCAGTAGCACCACGCTGGATTTACCTACTTAAAGGTTTAAAGTGTTTAAGAGGTGATACTGCTTTGCCTCTTCTGGAAGTAGTGTTTTTTGTAGTGGACTCATTCCCTCTTGGTTGTGTGCAGCCTGCAAGGTTGTTTGTTCATGTTTGTATATCATAATGCACGTTTATATATCGGTCCTACAGCGTGTTTGCAACTGAAGAACCACGGTGCTGTATGTTTACCTTTAGGGACGTTTTCGGCTGCATCTCCGACACATTTACGTAGAGTTTGCACACAGTCTTGTGGAAACACCCTGTATATTTACATTACAGTAGCATAGAAAGACTGTTACAATGGTAATGTCTGGTCAACGTCCATTTTTCAACGTCCACTTTCCGTGTGGAAGGTTGCTCACATGCATTGCAGCCCCATTTTGTGTGGACGTGCTGCTCCTTAATGAGGTCCCCGGCTGTAATATATTGGCCCAGCTGTATATATTACGCTTTGTTTTTATACTGACTGTAGCCATAGTGACTGTTAAGGCGTACAGCTCCAATAGCTCGCCTGCCTTCTTCGCAGTTACAGCTTCTAACACTTTGTTTAGGCTACTGTTTATTGATTAATCTTTGTGGCCTCACCCAGCGGAGGCCGGGTTCCTCGTTAGGTTTCTTCTTAATTGGTCTGGGGTTTTTCCTTGCCACGGTCATCTCTGGTTTGCTCAGACTGCTGATGTAAGGCTGCTTTGCAACAAGGTTTATTGTAAAAAGCACTATGAAAAACTGAAATTGATTTGAATTGAACTGCCAGTCGTATAATCAGTAAGGCAGACCATCAAAACACGGGATGTGTTATTTTCTGTCATTTTAAAGCCAGTTTAGCCTTAGCAGTGAGGGATGTTCTTGTTTCATTTTTGCGAGGGAGAAAGATTTCTAGAGTGGAACCACGTGCCCCGGAGTCAATTTGCCATTTTCTTTGAACTAATAATAACACAAGCCAATTATAGGTTGAGACCTCCAAGGCAGGCCTGCGGTGGTATTGCTTCCTCTAGTCTTCTCACCAAAGAAAAGAAAATGTGAAAGGAAAGAGGGAAGAAATATTTTGTTCTGTTAATGCGTCCAGCTCCCAAACTCAGCCCTCAAAGCCAGTGACAAATGTATATCTGGCTACCTGGCCAAGCAGAGGGAATTCAGTCCCAAGTTGGGTCCATTTGATTCTTGAGTTTTTTAAAAGCCTTTTTAATGAGGATTATTTCACAAATATGGTGTTCCAGTGGGATAGCACCATAATAGGAAAAGTCATCGAGAAAGAGAACTGTAGCTAATTATAGAGCTATATCTGGCTACTGGGAGAGGAGGTTATTTTCCGATACAAGAACAACGACACTATACAAAGATTCTTTAAATTCATATCATGATTAAATGACCTGTTGTAAGCTTAGTAGCCCAACAGTCTCCGTGCATGAGCATGAGAATGACTCAGAGGGAGCAGGAGAGCCCGTAACACAAAGGAAGCCAAGCTGAATAAAAGCTGAGTCTCCAAAAAGCACTACGGCACAAACAGCATTATTAAATTGTAATGGGAGCATCACTGTAAATCTTTTACCAAGTCAGATCTTTCTTAGCACTACCTAATGCAGTCGGGTAACCAGGTCTGGACAGCAAGTGAATCTTTCAAACTAAAATGAGTTGCCAGCACAGCAAGAAAAGAGCGCTCGGTAAGATTTCCTAATGCAGAAAATGTAATTTACTCTAATGAAAAAGGATGAGGCAAATGTAAGCAATTTCGGCAAAGCAAAAGCATTCTACTTGAAATGACCTGATTACAGGTATGCGCCCTTTAGCGTTCGCATTACATTTGCTGAAACAGGTTGCTGACCGAAATGGACGCTGACCAGACATTAAAAATGCTGTACTGTAAATATAAAGGTACTTTCACACGACTGCATGCAAACGATACATAAATGCGTCAGACTGTGGTGTTTAAACAATGCTCAGTTGGTATTAAGGTTTTAATCCCCACATCATTACACCTCTAAGCCTGAGCTGTTGATACGAGGCAGGCTGGATCCAAGCTTTCATGATGTTCACACCAAATTCTGGCCCTTGGCAACATTTTTCCAGTCAGTTTTGGTGACCCCATATGATATATCCTCAGTTGCCTGTTCTTGGCTGTAGGAGTTGCACCTGGTGTGGTCTTCTGCTGCTGTTGCCCATCTGTTGTGCGTTCAGATACTTTGCCTTTCTGTCAGCTCGAACCTCTCTGGCATCAACGAGGCATTTTCACCGAAAGATCTTGAGCAGCTCATCCTGACCATGACTGTGTCTGAAATCGCACCCTATTTACTATTTAGTGTGCTACTTAGGGCATCGGCCCTGTATATTACACTACTTCGTTACCCATAATGCACTATAAATATAGTGGACAACCGATGTACACTACTTACGGACTAACATACCATAATGCATAGCGGTTTCCTTCGGCTTTACTCGGCAAATATTTGTTTGCGGAGTTAGTAAGTGTTGTCTGAATTCCCTCGTTTGTGTCGCTCACTGCTGCCCTATATAGTGCCCTACACAGAACACACTATATAGGGATCATAGAGCAAATGAGTGGACCTTCATGCGCTGAGGTGCTGCCATGTGATTGGCTGATTAGATATTTATGTTAATAAGCAGTTGAACAGGTGTACCTTTTTATAAATGCATATACATGACCTGCTCACACTCCCAAGAGAGAGAGAGTGTAAGAATAGAAAGCCTGCACATGCTCTCTTAACCTAGGTTCTGCTTATTACAGACCAAACCTGCTAATGGAGCGAGGAGGCCGAGGCTCCTCAGACCACTTAGTGAAGAAAAAGTTCCAGATAAAGCGGTCTGGTTTAGCCTCACACTTCAGTCCTCCTGAGTGGGAAGACGGGAGTCGGCCTCGGAATATTAAAGTAAAGTGACGCTCATTATCGCTGCTTAAAGCGCTCTCGCTTGTGCCCCTCACTTCAGATTCCTCCCAGACACTTGAGAGGCATGTTAAGCCAATTAAGACTTTTACTGCGCATTCCACATGTTTTTCCTTCCTCCGCTTTTAGTTCGTCTCTTACACAAAACGTCACGTTTTAGGACGACGAAATTATGCAAACCGAAGGCAAACCCCTTAACGGTTCAAGTACGTGTGTGGAATAGGCCAGGTCGTTGCTTTGTACTCGCGCCAGCTCGAGCCCCGATTTCTGCTGATGGATATTTGCTGTAATCCAGCTATAATGCTAAGAAAAGCATCAAGTTACAGTGCTTGGAAGTGTTTTTGTATCTGTTAGCTTTCTGGTCTAATGAATGAGAGGTCACTGCTGTACTCTTCCAGCTTCAAACAGGTGATACAAAGACATCGGATGAGCCTTTTGTAAGAATGGATGAGTTAAATACGAACCGCTTACACGCTTTCCATCCATTTTAATCACGGGGGGCCACGGCTTAACCTACAGCACATAAAAAACACCCCTGTACAGGGTGAGAGTCCTCATGAGACGGGCACAGGGACGTTCACACAGCAGCCAAAGTGGCCAAGTCCGATTCTTTTTAGTTTGTTCACACCATCGTTTTCATGGACCCATATCTGACATTTATCTGAACAGTTCACGCTACTAAACTGACTTGCATGCGAAAAAAAGCAGGTAAACTATAAAACTGGAGTCAACAGTAACAGGCACTTCTAGACCAACATCGACATCTAGGGGCAGCTTGTGTAATAAGGAAGAGCATTTAAGCTCGCCACAGAGATTTTAAGCAGTGGGCAGCATCAGAGACAGGTAAGCTGGATGCTGTTCTTGTTTATGTGGGGAAACAGAAACTCAAATATAATAAATAGGTTTTTGTAATTTATCTCTATAGTGCAAAGCTAGAGAGAATATGGAGACAAATCCTTCAGAAGAGAGTGTGGACCCTGAGGTGCCTGGACCATGCCCTTCAACAAAGAAATCAGCAATGGCAGAGCTCTTTGGGTGATTGTTTTTGAACCTCAGCAAACCAAAGCAGTTCCAAGCTTGCAGAGCAGGAAGAAGTATTGGCCTCCTTGATCTCTGCATTAAAATGTGTTTCGTTCCCACTGTTTACACCATCGTTCCATCCTGCTTAAACCGGAGTTATATATAAATCCTACAAACAGCGAATCCAATGGCATGAAATCCGTTTACCCACAACGCAAAGAATAAGTTACCAGTCATTACATATCTTCACATGAAGGTGTGACCTGGCATTCTCAGTGGGTGTGCGCATGTCTAATCATGGCACTTGTTTCATAAATGAGACGATGGGCATGATGCAGCGATGGCTCTCGGGCTGGACGGATTGTGAAGTGGTTGGCTAGTTACAAGAGCAGTTCTTTCACAATGGTAACAGATGATAGGTTTATTTATAGATCACCCCGTTCCCCACGCCCAAGTTCAACGCACAATCGTTTTTCTCCAGCACAGAAACACAAACACTGTGGGCACGAGGTGGCTCAGTTCGCAGAGCACAGTAGTGCCAATTACCGCAAAACCGACGTGTAATTCCGTGAGTTCTGCTCTAACAAAGAAGCATGTCAGGGTGGAGGAACAAGCGCACATGGCGTGATTAACTCAAAATAACCAATTAAATCAGCTTAATGGCGCATTCGTATTAGCGCTCATCTTAAACAAGAACACGTGCATGGAAACGAAAGAATTTGCATTCGTTGCACGGTACGATGGAAAAAAAACATCAATCATAATGAAACAAGATTTTTCATTGTTTTCTCACTTTCTCCTTGTTGCTAAAATCTACTTTCTAACCGCAGAGAAAATATGCACATTAATCGAGGTCCTCTGGGGAGATCCCTGCAGTACATACACGCTTCACACAGGCAAAGTTAAGCTGGTTTGGGAGTCACTAAGGGGTTTTTACCTTGGCACAGATCTCCCAGTGAGAGGTCACTTTTGAATAATTGAGGTGTTGGGTTGGGGAAGTTAAAATGACAGAACTTCTTCAGGCACTGATTTAGTTCAAACAAGGACGGAACAAAAACTTTAAACGTGTTTAGCCCGAGCCAAATGAGACTAGGTTTACATGAGATCTCTTTTACAGGAGCTACTCTGTGATTCTGTTTCTGTCCGGATCAGCCGTGTCGGTGTTTTTTTCCTTCTTCCAAGAGAAAATGACTAAACTACCTGCGCATTTTTCCCCTAAGTCAGAGATGATCATTCTTATCACATCTCTGTGCTTTTACATGTGAATGACACATTGTGTTTCAAGTTTTTGACAGCTACTAGGGCTGGGTAATTAATCAAAAATGAATCAAAACCGACATTCAGGACCATTAACCGATGTAATCTTGCCCATGTTGATTATTTCAATTTGGTCTCTTTTTTTAAATTCTCCTAATATCTTCCCTCTGTGTTCACAAACGCCACACAATATGAAAAAGACTCAAGAAGATGGAAAGGAATAACCGATACCACATCCTACTAATCACGAAAGATTTGAATTTATTCAGTAAATAACCATTTTAAAATCACAACGATACATATACTCCTCTCATTCATTAGAAAGTGTATCCCAGTTTTAAGAGCATATTTACAATACAAACTTGTCAGTGCAATATGAAGCCAAAAACAACAACAAACAAAACCCAAAAATCTAAAATAATTACTCTTTAATTGTGTTCGAGGTAAAATGTTCAATTATTCATAGTATTGATTGGAGGTCATATCGCCCAGCACTAGCTACTCAGCGTAGGGGTTCTAGGACACGAATCTGAGACAGTCCTGAATCTACAAATGGAGACTTTGAGTCACTGCCCTGTTTAATTGGACTGGCTGATGATAGGACTCATGAAGAAGAAATTTAAATTGGCGATTTTAATGGCACCTAAAGGTATAATGCTTTACTGTATATTTCAGTATACACAGTATATACCTACAGACATGTAATTTGGTATAAATAGTGACCAGTTCCATCAGTTAATTGCTATTTTCCTAAAACATTTCTTCCGTGCATTATGTTATTAAAGAAAATCCAAGAACAACGTTCATAGAGTTACAGGTCAGCTCGACCTGCACAGTTTAAATACACTAGAAAACAAGCACAGGGTATCCACCAAACTTTGCCATTAATCTCGGGTGACTGAGAATGTTTTGAGGATAATGTATCATTTCTGGCATTTGCTATATTAGGACACCTGCATTCACTTTGCAATTATTCTGTTTGCCACCACAAACAAATGGGTTCTTCTAAAAGTGAAAATGTCAATACGAAACAGAAATGTGATTTTCAGAGACAAAAACACAAAAGTAGGATGTTTGGAACAAAGTCTGTTATTTGGTGGCCTCGGTTGTGGTATCGCAGATAAACACAGGTTCGTGTTTGGCAGGTAACTGCAGCTTGCCACAAGTGTCCATTGTTTATGACGAGCCTTAACAACATGAGTGCAGTCATTTGCTCCGATCATGTGGGAAACCAAACATTGCATTAAGCTGCAGCCCTGCAAAGGACTCTTATCCAAAACCCCCACATCCCTCACCTCACCAGGGTAAAACGGGGTTACCATATGGGGGACAAAAAGGCTTCGTCTTCCAAACTCCAAATCATTCCAACTCCCCTGTTCCTTCTCATTTTTTCCTCCACATTCTTTCCAACAGTGGAACCTCCATCTGCTTTCCCAGCTCGTTCGCTTTCTCCTCGGTGCGGTGGGTGGAACTGCAACGTGATCTTAATGAATCCAGTCATAACACCTTCTGTGAATGACTTCAGTCCCATTGTTCGTCGGAATCCACTTATGTGTTAATATTCAGACCGTGCAGTCACTTGGAAATCGGAAAGTCGATTTTGCTGTAATTAAACGTGGCGCATTCAGAAGTGTAGGTTGATAGACGTGGCAGATGGCATCTGTCTGGGATTTATTCAGAATGAAATAAGAAGCAAAAGGTTGTGAATAAAACATCTGCTAATAGATGTTAAGTGTGGCATCCATTTGTCCTTGTGTACAGACGGAGGCTTTAATCGTTCTTGTTCTTGTCTGCAACTGCCAATATGAAGTCGGCCAGACGTCTCAGTTTTATAGCTGGAGTTTTTACATTTCCTGGATAGCTGTTATTCAGACTTGTGTTCAATTAACTAGGATATTCTTTTATTCAGAAAAAAATGCTTTGTAACCTGGAGGCAAAAGCAGATCTATTGAGCTGGAACTGACCCAACCCTCACCCTAAACAGCACTGAGACCTTGGAACCTGTGAGCCTGATGGACACAGACCAGAGAACCATGGTGGTTCAGCATTGCTAACCAGACTGTGGTAGCCTAGCATTTAAGGTACCAGACTAGAAGGTCCAGGGTTCAAATCCCACCACTGCCAAGCAGGACTTTTAACCTGCAATTGCTTGGATTGTATCAGCTGTGAGTCACTCTGGATAAGGGCGTGCTAAATTCCTCGACGTAGATGTTCTCTGCCCATTGAGCCACTTAAAATTCAGGTCGCTACCTCCCATTTTGCCAGAGGCGAGGTCCTTAGTCTTTAAGTTTCAGGTGGCACAGTAGCATCAGTGCCACATGGCTCCAGCAGGCCCGGTTTGATCAGTCCCTGTAGTTACTGTATCTGAGTTTGTGCCTGTGTGGCTTTCCTCCTGGTGTCTTGTTACTTCCTGAAGCCAGTAGGTGGGCTGTGTAGTCTGTAATTGCAACACCCTGACACTGAACTGCACCCTTCCCTTATTATAAAACAGTTACGAACAATATAAAGCAAAGTATCCCATTTATCCCTTGATTATCCTGGTCTGGGTGACCAGCGAGAGGCAGACAGAGGTTCATCCTGGACATCACACCTTTACCCAGCCAGGATTAAATCATTCCCAGCAGCGGCTAAGATACAAAGCAGCTATAAAAAAATGAATAATTGAATGGATATGGATTGTCTGCTTCTTACGTTGAACAGTAAACATCATATGTTTCACTTGTTAGTCCTTTCTACTACTTGGATCATCCTAACACCTGTCAAATACTTGACAGCCCATCAAATTTCTCCATTAAAAATGCATGCATGTCCAACCTAAGAGTGTCTAGATCAAGAGTCCGAATAGCCAACAAGAGCTCGTGTGTGCAGACTACCTCAGCGTTTGCTCACAGTGTTGTGTCAAGTGTGACAAAAAACCCTTTGGAAACTGGCTGCACAACTACAGAGGGTCGTTCAAGAGGACGCAGATACTGGCTGATTAGAAATCCAGCACTCCGTGTACTAACTGCTAAGCAGCAATGCTCACTGAAGTTGCTCTAATCGAGCTTTTTGAACTTTGGCTTTAATGAAAATGCCAGCACCTGGATGGACGGCATGTGCAGATGAGGCTTTGTCTGCTAGGAAGAATACAGGGCACTTCTTCTGTTTTCGCTCTGGATAAGGGTGTCTGCTAAATGCTGTACATGTAACTGTAGATAGATTCCTGATTTACTAATACAGTTAGTCCCCGACTTTTGATGGGGATATGTTCTGACAAATCAGAGGAGTTGAATTCCTTTTTTCCGGAAAAAATTTATTCAAATCGATTTCATTCTATTTCCCTCAGGATTAATAAAGTTCTGTCTATCTGTCTTGATATATACTGTATATATCATAGCGTAGCCTACCTTAAACATGCTTAGGACCACTACATTTCCCAGCGCTCATCACTCCCTTCATCACGCACTGCCGACTTCCTCATTTAGCACAGGTCAGGCCATCGTAGAACGAGGAGTACCTGTAGTTTGATCTTATCTGTTCTCACTATGGGAAAATGAAATACAGACCCAGGTTTGCGAAGATGCTTTCTCCTCCAGAACCCACATGATATCAAGCACATCCTTCTCATTAATCTGTGATTTGTTTATGTGCGTGTGGGCGCACGTGCAGGTGAAGCTGTGGCAGATGGGAGAATGGTTCAGTGCAAGTAGTAACATTAGGAGAATTGGTAAATAACAATTACAGGGGCTGATTGGGGTGGCACCTGATGGTAATCAGTCTTTTTAACCTGCCAGTCTGGTCTCTCTCTCTCTCCCTCACACAAACACACACACTGGGTGTCTGGCTCGCTCGAATGCAGAGTTGACATGTGCTTAATTACCTCGAGATGGCAAGCTGAAAACCTGTTTTGCATTTATATGATTTGGTTAAGCTCTCAAGCTCGTTTTTTGGTTTCCTTTGTCCTGCCACTCTTTGCTTCATGGAATCTGAGCCTCGGCTAAGACTGAAACGGATAAATACAGTGAGGCTGAGAAACTTGCTCGGGGTCGTGAATCTCTTCGGACCGAGCGTTCAAAGCGGCTCGTTCAGTTGTGCAGAGAAAAATATGTTAGCTCTGTCCGGTGCTCTGGTCCCACTTGAAAACCATCTCTCTCCACCCCAATAAGCAAGGGTTGCTCAATTTTTTAAAGCATTTTCTCTCCGGCCCAGCCACACCACATCTCGAAGCACCACACCGACATGCCTCGTGATCTAGTGGTGCGCAGCCATGTGTGTTGTTTACTGAAACACAAAAGAAACGCGCTACGGGAGTGTGACGTTTGGGGCTTGTGCGAATTCTGCCAGAGCCCAGTCCTCAGACGAGGCGCTCATCTCCAGCAGAACTTCCAAGCCATCAAGTGGGCCGTCCTGGGTAGAGTCTGACACTGAAGGAACATGAAAGGGGAACACTGGACTCCTGCCACACTTGGCTGTAGCCAAGTGGTGAATGTAGATCAGGTGGTCGAGAAAATGCATAAGAACAATTCGTCTCAAGCGTGCCTCCCAGAACAGCAGTGTCACCAGCTGGTCTCGTCGTACACCTGTTAAATACCAGACAGACCACAAAGCTAATGGCTATGGCGTATCTAGCTAAGGCACGCCTTTAGTTAAGCCCTAGGAATATTACTCCTGATTACATTAGCAGTGCAACCTCTGGAGTGTTTTCAAATGAAGATTAAAACCTAGTTATTCACCCTGAATACACACTGATCAGTCATAACATAAAAACCACTTGCCTAACATTGTGAAAGGCTCTGACTCCACAAGACCTCTGAATGTGTTCTGTGGCATCTGGCATAGAAGTGTGGCATCCATGGATCGGACCTGTTTGTCCAGGGGCACAGATTGTGGTTGCAATAGAGGGTTGGGCACAAACTGGATGGCTCCTTGACTGATGGCAGTTTTGGACTGTGGTGGCTTAGCAGTTTTCGGAGAGAGAAAGTGAAGGTTCTTGGTTCAAGTCCCACCTCTGCTAAGCTGGAGCCGTTAACCCACAATTGCTTGAAACTGTATCAATTGCAAGTCACTCTGCAGGAGAGCGTCTGCTAAATGCTGTAAATGTAAAAGGTTTAGCTTGGGTGGTAATGAGAGGGGGAGAGAGAGACATTTACAGAGGCTAAGTGAAGACAATATAATCTGCCTTCTTAACCAGCCTCTCTAGCCCTCTTTTGCTCTCTCGTGTGTGCAGTGCGCCGAATAAAACTTCAGTGTGTCCTTAATTACCTCAAATGAAAAAGCTGTTTTGGGTTTTTTTCGGTTTCGTTTGATTTGCTCCCTCTCTCTGTGCAATATACATGCACCTTGGAAGCATGGAGTGGCTTCTGCCGCCACACCATAATAAGAGGGGTCAAGTGTTCTCCTGGCTGCTTTAGAGGGCAGTACCACCTTCATTTGGGTAAAACAACATGTTGGCTTTTACTTGCGGCTTTCTAAATATTACAGGCTGATATTCTGCAATGAAAGTGTAATGAAGGGGACGTAGTTGGCCATGGTTCTGTAATGAAAGGAAATGCTCCAGACAACATCCACAGGCATTGCACTTGAGAAGTAACACAGACAAGAATATAGAGATTAAACAGATCTAGCGAGTTAAAAAAACCAACCACGTCTATGGAAACTAAGCTCAAAGAATAAGCGGACCTGGTAACACCCGTCTGTTGTTTGTACTATGTGTATACGGGATCTGAGGAATCTGATTACTGGGGTAAAATCCAGCTCTCTTTATTGGAGTTTTTAATCTGATTTCCAGATTCGAGTCTGAATCACAGTATATGCTTGAGGATGTGTAGAATGTCATTATTTAAGTTCACATCGTTCTGTAAGATTATTGGCTGGTTGCAAAGTAGAATTCTAACTGATTAACTGATTACATTAATGGCTGGATTTACTGTCTGGAAGTAGATACTACATGTCAAAATGTGTCCAGATTCATCTGTGTTAGTGCCAAATACAGACCAGGGCTGCTTGGACACTTGGCAAAGTCATCTGGTACCTTGACCCCCCCCCCCCAGTGTTTCTTAGACCTCAAACGTTTTGCATTTGACAAAAATAGAAAGTTGAGAGGAATGACCAATAAGTGAATCCATAAGTGTTGAAATGTTCTCATGTCAGTTTTTCTTTCTGTTGCAGTTTCCCAGAACACTAAGGAATGGAGTGGCTCATCATCTCCCTTCTAGTATTGGCTGTCTCTACTTCAGGACAGCTCTGTCCCAAGCGTTGCATGTGCCAAAATCTGTCGCCGTCACTCGCTATTCTTTGCGCCAAGACGGGCCTGCTCTTTGTGCCTACGGTAATCGACCGGAAAACAGTGGAGCTCCGTCTCACCGAGAACTTCATCACGGCAGTGAGGAGAAAGGACTTTTCCCACATGACGAGGCCTGTCTGCACCTCACGGGCTCTCGCGCAACACCCATCATCCAAATCATGCCTTACACCTTCTGCTGACCTCAGCACGCTGCGGGCCTTGGCACCTAGGACAGCAAACCGGGTCCTACATCTGTGTTTGACAGACCGACCATTTGGTGTGGGGGGTGCGCGGCATCTCACCAAACCTAATACCTGCCGTCGGATGGAATACTAGCCAACAACCAGCTCCACGCGAGTCGTTCCCCTCAGGTGGGGAGCTGGGTTGCGACAGGTGTACTTTGTGTCGGGAGTGTAGACGCGGGGCGGATAGAAGGGAGTTCGTGATGGGCCTGAACTTACCAATAAGGTGGACATAAAGGGGAGCGATGGGTACAACAGTCCCTGAAAGGGAGAGCGATATGGGCAAGTTTCTGCGAAGCAATCAGTGAACCACACTGATCTATAGTTGTGACCGCTGTAACTGATCTAGTCTGAGTAACATAGCATTCTTGACGGGCCAAGAAATAGTGTAAAATAATACTGAGTAGTATTTGATCTCTCCAACTACTCCAGAGCGCACGGCGCGCCTCGACATGACTCTCTCTAACTTAACACAAACAACACGCACCACGGAGGGCGGTCGCACACCGAGACACCGCATCTGGAGTATCCTAGAAGGTTAACACGGTAGTACTGTCCAATCCAGATAGGGCAAGTTCTTTCTCTGTATCTGTCCTTCTGCTCTGTACATTTGTGCTTCTGGCTCGCGAGGAAATACCTAGCTGTCGACCCCTCTGGCTAAAGCTTAACCAACGCTCTCTGCCTGAGGTGCAAAAAGCAGCATAGACACAAGAGATAGCGAACACGGACACCGGACTGAGCGTTTGTTGGGTCCGAAATCGCCTCGTCGTGATAACGTTTTTGCCAATATATCTTCTGGACCCACAAATCCGGGATAGAAGAGATGCTCATCTGTTTAATCAGCCCGCCGTAAGTGCCATACTCGAGGACGGTCCTTTATAGACCTTCTCACCATCGATGAGTGCTCCCTCAAGGAACCACGCCGCTTGATGTAAGCAAGGGGAAACCTTGTAATGTCCCAGATGCCACTGCTGTGTCGCCGCAGAGTGGATTTGTGGGGGCAGTGCGTTACATGTGTGGCGAAGTCCAACACGTCTCGCACACCTGAGGTTGCGAAAACACAGGAGACACACGTGGGAGGTCTGGACACTCTTGGATCTGAGGCAAAAAAAACTCGAGAGAGTGATATTCGACAGAACGAGGAGGATTCCCGGAAAACGCTGGAGTATTTTCTTGCATTGCATCCAATGCCGCTGGGGAGTCTACAGGCACTGTGGAACTTGTGGTCACCCCGCTTCCTCACCTGGCCAACAGCACCAACCGGGAGTCTGATCCAGCGCCGTCTGACATCCTGACTTCTGCGAAGTCCACGGCTTCTTCTAACAATGACACGGCGAGGATACAGGAAAAGAAAGCAGTGCTGGCCGAGCTCACTGCAAACACTGCCCTCATCAGATGGCCTTCGCAGCAGCATTTCCCTGGCATCAGGATGTACCAGATACAGTACAACAGCTCCTTAGATGAGACTCTGATCTACAGGTGAGTACGGAGTTTGTTTCCTTGGGTAAATTGTTTTGAAGTCTTTGAATTGTTTAGAGCCAAGATGTATACCGGCAAAGTATCGTCTAATTATCGTTACTGACAAAATCCCAGAGATTATTGAAATTATTTGTCCGTATCGCACACCCCACTGGTTACACACGATGCCGTGGTGACCCTTTGAACCACTTTTAATTACTACGCTCTTTAATTACTACAACCATGTCTGAATGTTAATATTCACTTTATTGTAATCATTGCTGTATTGTGTGTCATCATGCCTATTTAAGCACAAAACAAAGCTTCAGTGATAATCATTTGTCTAGCAGTTCTGGCCTGAATGACTTCTGGCTTATTAAACATTAGTCGCTTTATTCAGCGATTCAAACCAGGGTTTCACAATCAGGCGTCTTTGATGCGTCTTTGATGGGTCAAAGAAACTCTCAAAGCCTGTGTCTGCCTGTATTGATTTGAAGCAGTGCATTAGAGGCATGTGTCTGTAAATGAAGAACTGCCGTTTGGATCTTAGGCTAACTTGTAAGAAATGTAATGATCTCTGTGCCTAATTCTGACCTAAATTATGTATTCAGATTAGTGGGTACATTTTACTAAGATGGTACAGCGGGTATCCAGTCGACTGGGTTTTACAAACCTATAAGAGTCTTTTATGAAGACATTTAGTTACTGTGGATGATTCGTATAAAAACCTAGCGTCAGTAGGCAGTAGACGACAGGGAATACTCATGCGCTTCAAACAGAAGCCAGTCACATAACAAGTAAGTTAATGCGAGACTTTGGCAATAATTGTCACAAACCAGAGTAAACAAGTGGCAGCACGGTGGCTTTGTGTCCTCACAGCGAGAAGGTCCTGGGTTTGATCTCCAGGTGGAATGGTCTGGGTCCTTTCTGTGTACAGTCTGCATGTTCTCCCATGTTAGCATGGGTTTCCTCCCACAGTTCAAGACATGCTTTAGGTTAATTGATTAGGCTAAAATGGTACTAGTATGTGAGAGTGAGTGTGTGTGCCCTACGATTGGCACCCTGTCTAGGGTTGATCCTGCCTTGTGGCCTGTGCTGACAGCTAGGCACTGGCTTTCCCACGACCCTGGGAATGAATGAATGAATGGAGTAAACAAGTGGGTCCGTTGTGAGTCTTGAGCATGTTGCTTGTGCAGTGTGGAACCGATAAGGATAAAATTGTGTAGGTTGGCAGTTCTTGCTTTTTTTCCAAGCCCTCTATGCGGTAGCTGTATTGGGAGTAAGGTTAATGGACCATAGGAACAGAATTAAGTAAACCCACCCGAGTACAGATTCTGGAAGAAACATAAATGCCTTTAAACAGTTTCACAAAATATGTAATTCCTCTGCCGTCACTAATGCAATTTCTTTTGTAGAAACAAAAGGAGGAAATAAAACATTTACGGAATGACATTAGGAAAAATGCATACATTAATACTGAACAACAGGCTGTACAAGAAATAACTGCAGACACACGTTCCATTGACGTAATGTAATTATTATTCCTACATCTAAATCTAACCCTAACCTTAACCTCAGCTACTAACCTCAGCATGCTTTGGCTCTTTTTGTCTTTTAAAAAAAGACGTTACAGTTTTTGTAAGAAGCAGTTTTCCTCGAGGGGACCAGCAAAATACTCCCACAAGAGAAAACTGATCATGTCGTTTTATCCTTGGTGGGACATTTAGTCCTCGTAACGATGTATAAACTGGACGCCCACTCGCCCTCTCTCTGTCTCTGTGTTCTCTCTCTCTATCACACACACAGAGAAAATTGGCTAGACATTAGGACATGCATGCTCCTTTAAATTGCTTTTTGGATCAACTGGCTGGTGTATTCATTTTTCAAATGGCGCCTAGATGATTGGGTATGTAACCTGCTTGTTAGCTCACTTGTGCGGAATAGCTCTTTAGGTTGGTGGCAGTTAGGATTATTTAACAGGTAGCCCTTCTGGACAGGCATTCTTTTTCTCGCTGGTTCAGTGCACATAATTAAATAAGGCTAAAGAAGTCATTACAAGGAGTGGTGACTGCTCCTACAAGCCTACCACTGAGCACCGGGTGATAAGGCTGTCGATCTTGATGTTTAATGATACGTTGCAGTAATCACTGTGGCACTTGGGTAAAACGTAATGTATGATTTTGATGCTGTCTGGTTATTTGTGCACCCCTCTTGTCCTACAGGAGGCCTTTAGTGCAGGTCTAGAGATTCTGAATGACAGGGTTTCACTGTGTTGAAGTCATGATTCGAGGTTACCCATGAGCTATTTTGCACTCTGTGCTTAGGTGACGCGACTGTTTGTCCTCTCTGCATTTCAGTACAAAGTTTACATTTGCCTTTGAGAGGAAAGAGAAAGGTCATCATTTTCACAGCAGGTGTGCAGGTGAGTGAAGATACTCACTGCTCGCACTGGACCGCTACATGCATTGCTGGCTAAGTAGGTGCCCCTTCTGCGGAAAATGTGCTGCTGGTGACGAGCCAGAGAGAATAAACAATCTTTCCTTATTTCACGTTGGTAAGGACACGGAGCTGGGCTGATGTTAAGGTCGTTCTTCAGCGCCGTAGACAGTGCAACGCTGTGAGGGCGGACCCGAGCGCAAAATTTCTGTACGAGACCGAGAGAGTGCTTGGAGGAATCAGTCTTCAATCTAAGAGCTATATTGTAAAAGCTTTCCAGTCTAGAAAGAAACAACGAACCGAGGCTGAGATCGTTCCTGTGCTTTCTGACACTCTGTTTGTATTTCCTTTCCTTTTTACAACACAGTTCTCCTTCTCTTCTAAGCTCAATTTAAACACACTTCTTCCTTTATACCTTACTCTCCGTCTTATTTTTTTTGGCATATCTTTCGTCTCCCACTCACTCCATGTCTTTTCCTGCTTTTTTTTATTTCACCTTCTAATATTTGTTGCCCACTGTCTTTCCCACACTTCTGTTAGATTAGCTTATGCTGCCCTCTATTCATAGGCAGAGGACTCAGGTGCCCACCTCATTGGATCAGTCCAGCAGTGGGCGTACATTGGCTCTCGGTTGCCACGGTTACGCTTCTATTACGCGCTAGTAGTTTGCAGTAATTAGTCACGTGCCTGCTCAGGGCTGTGTGGCTCTGGCATCCTGTGCTAGATATCCAAAACATGCATGTATTGCCATGAAGATGTGTTTGCATACTAGTGGGTTCCTACTCCTAAAAGAAAGACATCACTTTTGAACCTAACATTTAACGACGAGAGTTATCATTAATGATACACGATGCAAGTATGAAATCTGATCTGACACTAGGACTTATGGTTACGTTTGGCCCTCTTGACATCAACCATGTTCTGTGAAATTGTGTGTTGCCATCTGGATGTTGTCCGAACGCCATATTATGTACTGTATGTATTTTTGTGGCAGTGCAATGTATTTCCTGTAGTATTTATGATCGAGCAGGTATTTCAGAGGACAGCAGGGGAAACTGAGAAAGTGTGCAAATGTGGCTCTGGTGTGCTGGGGGTTACAAAGACGCAGTTTAGGTTTCTCTGCTTGTCCCACCCCTGATGTGTGTCAGTGATTGTAGCGCGTACCTGTAATATTAAAGGTGTGTGCCTGGCGTTTGTTGTTTGTTGGTACTTTAAGCTCAGTGAAATTATAGATACAGTGGTGTGAAAAACTGTTTGCCCCCTTCCTGATTTCCGTTTTTAAATATCGGAAACAAACCAATTTTAAATATTAGTGACAGACAACACAAGTAAACACAAAATGCAGTTTTTAGTTTTAAATGAAGGTGGTTATTATATTAAGAGGAGAAAAAATCCAAACCTACATGCCCCCTAAACCTAATAACTGGTTGGGCCACCCTTAGCAGCAACAACTGCAGCCAAGCGTTTGGGATAACTTACAATGAGTCTTTTATAGCATCTTGGAGGAATTCTGGCCACTCATCTTTGCAGAATTGTTGTAATTCGGCCACATTGGAGGGTTTTCCAGCATGAACGGCCTTTGTAAGGTCATGCCACAGCATCTCAATAGGATTCAGCTCAGGACTTTGACTAGGCCACTCCAAAGTCTTCATTTAGTTTTTCTTCAGCCATTCAGAGGTGGACTTGCTGCTGTGTTTTGGATCATGTTTAGTTTGTTTCAGCTTGAGGTCACCAACAGATGGCCGGACATTCTCCTTCAGGATTTTTAGGTAGACAGCAGAATTCATAGTTCCATTTATCACAGCAAGTCTTCCAGGTCCTGAAGCAGCAAAACATCACACTACCACCACCATATGTTACTGCTGCTATAATGTTCTTTTTCTGAAATGCTCTGTTACTTTTACACCAGATGTAATGGGACACACACCTTCCAAAGAGTTCAACTTTTGTCTCGTCAGTCCACAGAATGTTTTCCCAAAAGTCTTGGGGATCATCAAGATGTGTTCTGGAAAAATTGAGACGAGCTTTAATGTTCTTTTTGCTCAGGAGTGGTTTTGGTCTTGGAACTCCATGCAGGCCATGTTTGCCCAGCTTCTTTCTTATGGTGGAGGCATGAACACTGACCTTAACTGAGCCAAGTGAGGCCTGCAGTTCTTTGGATGTTGTTGTGGGGTCTTCTGTGACCTCTTGGATGAGTCGTCGCTGCGCTCTTGGGGTAATTTTGGTCGGCCGGCGACTCCTGGGAAGGTTCACCACTGTTCCATGTCTTTGCCATTTGTGGATAATGGCTCTCACTGTGGTTCGCTGGAGTCCCAAAGCTTTAGAAATGGCTTTATAACCCTTTGCAGACTGATAGATCTCAATTACTTTCTTTCTCAATTGTTCCTGAGTTTCTTTGGATCTCAGCATGATGTGTAGCTTTTAAGGATCTTTTGGTGTGCTTCACTTTGTCAGGCAGGTCCTATTTAAGAGATGTCTTGATTGAGAACAGGTGTGGAAATAATCAGGCCTGGGCGTGGCTAGAGACAGTGAACACAGGTGTGATAAACCATAGTTATGTTAGGTTGGGGGAAATCACTTTTTCACACAGGGCCATGTAGGTTTGGATTTTTTCAACCTTAATAATAAACACCTTCATTTAAAAACTGCATTTTGTGTTAACTTGGTTTGATGTTCTGAACCACTTAAGCGTGATAAACATGCAAAAAGATAAGAAATCAGGAAGGGGGCAAACACTTTTTCACACTACTGTATGTGTATTCTCCAATTTCGTATGTGTATTCTCCAAAAATCTAGCATTAGCCGTGTGCTCTGGCCCTCTGTACTGTTGTACAATAGAGCAAACGGAGCCAAATGAGTGCTCCTCACCAGCAAGGGGATTCAGCTGCCGTTAGTTCCTGAGTGCTTTTCTTTAAAACCACTGGGCTGAATGAAGCACTGCAATATGAGTAGGAATACTGAGCCACAAACGGAAGAAACAGCACTGAGGATCCTTGTGTTCTGTCTCCAGCTCAAAATTCTCTCCATGCCTGGGGATCTTTAAAAAAATCGATGAGACAGAACGTTTTGTCTGTAGAAGCTATTGTTTTCCGTTCTTACTGTGAGAGGAATGTGAATCAGGTGAATTTTCCCTATTAAGCACTAATGGTACAGAAGAAGTACCTTTAAGAGTGGGTTGTGCAGGCCTTCAGGTCTCGCAGGTGTTAGTATTGCTGAACAAACTGGTCTGTGAGAACTAATAGCAAGTCAGGTTAAAACGCTGCATATATAGCGCTCTGTTTTCCTATCGTTAATTATGGCAACCTGAACGGTAAATAACACGTTTGTTGCTCTGCAGTGCCCTAACGATTGCACATGAGCCCTATCCTTTGGATATTTTAAAGTAAGGCTGGATTTACAACTTACTGGCCATATCAATAGCAAACCTGGGCGTGGGATCAAATTCTCCGTAGTTTATAACTACAGGTGTTTTCTATGTAAATACTCTACAGCTGCTACCAACCACACCTACTGCCGCCCAAAGACATCTGCTCTTTGGTGCTCCCGTTCCACTGATGGATGGGGTGGACGGCTGACAAACTGTAAATAGTACCAGCTGTGCAGCTCTCAGCAGTGTCCATTTCAACCATAATGATGTAGTTATTGTTTGTTTATCTCATTGGTCTTCTACAGCAGCCGCCTTATCTTGATGTGCCTGTCAGACAGCGGTGTTGTTCAATACATCTGTGAAAATGCAGACTTCTGGGTAAGGGGTATTGTAGCTGCAGGATGAAAAGGTCAGTTCAGACATCAGACTCCACTCACTCCTCGGGAATCTCTAGATGTTCCCTCTCCTGCTGTGAGATATATTCCCTTTAGCAGGCGCTTTGGTATTCCTAGAATCTAAATGCAGTTGGACGTGCCTGTAACAGCTTTAGCGCGAGCCTCCCGTATCTCCAGTTGCTTCTCTCAGTATGTAGTGACTTTACTCCCGGGCTTTATCTGTGACTCCATCTGAAAAAGAAAAGTCCCGCTTCAAAGAACAGGTGCGGCGACTGCAAATGCGATGCAGCTGCCCGATTTATGTGTATTTTGTCTTTCGCAATATCTAGTTAGCGCTAACGGCGTAAGCGGTCCACCAGGAATGGAACAGACGGCCCAGGTCCGCGTCCTGTGGATAATTGAATTGAAATCTTTATTTCTCAAAAAGCAGCGATTTGATTATTATGGAACAAATGGATCAAAGCTCTTTTCTTCAGTGGCTGATCATAATGTGGGGCAACTTCATCTGAGCTGTTTGTGTTCCTGTGGGAAATGTGTTGTGAAGGATGAACTGTCTGGATTAAGTTCTTGCTGTTTGCAGCAATACTATTCTGAACACTGTTAGGTTTGCAATTGTGTAGTCTTTGGGCATTTTTGCCGTTGTCTATTTTTATTTCCGACTATTGTAAATGATCAAAAATCAGAGTGTTTACCCACACTTAGTGGTGTCCCACTCTTTATAGTTTCCAAACATATTTCTTAACCAGAAGGTCCAGGGTTCAAATCCCCACATCTGCCAGGCTGCCACTATTGGGTCCTTGAACAGGGACCTTAACCCACAGGTGCTTGGATGAGGCTGTCTGCTAAATGGCATAAATGTAAATGTAGTGGTTGAAATCAAACGGCATTATCACAAAAACAGGATGTTGACCGGACATGACCATAGTCACGTATTAATTTAGATATGAAAATATTTAGTTTATATTATGTATAATACAGTAATTCTTACCTTTGGATCTCTGATACATTTTGAAACACTTACCAAAAGCAAGAGTGCGGCTTATCGTGTTGTTTTCTGCCTTTCAAGCCTGCTATTCTGTTTTCAGTCAGCAGGTGTCGACTTTGAGCAGTCTGCTTGAAATTGTTTTCCCAAATTCGAACAAAATTTCTGGCTTTGAACATTATGGACACCCCACGTCAAACACTCTTCCAAAGATCTTCCAAAGACGATGCACGTCATCCAGTCCAGTAGGTGGCAATAATGCACCAATACCGTCTGCCAATCGCCATAAAACCCAAAAGAAAAGTATGATCTAGGGCACGATCATAGGCATATTATGTGTATTAAGTTACGTATATCCATATTTTATTAGTCCACAGGTGCGATTTCAGACACACCTTCAGTTTGCCTCAGTGGCTATAACGTTTTACTTTATTGTTGTTATTTCATGTCATTATTGATTTTTATGCATAATATTACATTATTTTGCTTTATTCATGCTTTTCATCATTAATTACATACGAATATAAACGTAAAAAAACAATCATTTGGGGGTTGGGAACGGATTAATCCTATTAACTTCTTATGAGGAAACGCATCTAAGTTCGTACGGCCTTCTGGAACCTTTCTGGAAGCTTTCTGTCATTCAGACATGAATAAGATTTAAGATTTTTATTTGCTATTATACGTCTTAAGACCTTGATTGTTAAAGCAAACGGACACTGATGGTAATCTGTGAGGGTGTGGGGGTAATAATTGTGTCCTTATGTCCAGTTTTAGATCACGTCTGGTTAGCTGTGAGAGGAAACATGGCAGGATCTTAGGCATGTATCAAATATACTGTAGTTCCCTGTAGTACCATTCTCTGGTCAAATATGAGATACAGCCTTTTGTAATTCATAGAAAAATTATAGATAGCCTACTTTGTGAAATGCAACTGGTTTACGGTGTAGCCAGGCAGTTAAAGCAAAGCCTGTAGACAACAAATCTGTTTTATATGGAGCGCAGAAGCTTATGGAGCCAGACGAGACTGATGACTTTTATTGCAGACATGCATCTTTCAGCGCAAGGTCTGCTGCATTTGTCATCTTTACTGGAAGACAAATCTCTCCGTTACCTTAAAACTCTATTCACCAATCTTAGTGGGGTTTTTTTTCTTATTTGCTTTTGCTTTCTATTAAACCCAGTACACTTGAGCCTATACTTGAAAACAAGGTTTGCAGCAGCGCTTATGTTTATTGTTTATTGTTTATTGTTTATTGAGAATGGAGGTGCAGCCCCAGATCAGAACATGTTGGAACAGTATGGACAATGCAAATTTGCGTATAAAAAATGCATGCGTCTTACATTTCCTTTGACTGTTATTTCATTGCAGACAGTTTGAACCCAAAATATTTCATGGTTTCTTTTGGGTCAGCTTCATTTCATTCATTCATTTCAGACCTGCAGCACATTCCAAAAAAGTTGGGACGGGCCAATTTAGGGCTAGTAATGAGGTAAAAAAACTAAATAATGTGATTTTAAAGAGGTGACATCAACAGGTGGTGGATTACTTTGGCCAATCTTTGTGAAGCACTACTTTAGAGTTACATTCACAAATGCCACTTAAAACTTTACTGTGCAAAAAGGAAGCCTTGTGTTAAAAGGCGTCGACTTTTCCATACTGTCCCAACATTTTCTGATTTGGGGTTGTAATATTAAACAAAATAATAATCCGCAGGTGCAAGGAGGGTAGTGTGGCATACGTATTGGTAAAGTATTACGTCACCCAATTCAAAACTCATTTTATGCAGTTGAATTGTGAAGATGGCCTTGTTTTCAATCGCATTCAAACAGGAAACTATTAGAGCTCACATCAATGGGACGGTTAGAGAAAATACTTGGTTGGTTTTACCCCAGTGTTGATACAGGGGCTAGAGTCCAGGCCCTGGACTCCCACGGCCCTGACCAGGACCATCAGGGATAAAGCATGAAAAACAAATGATATTCTGTGCATACATGCTGTACATGTCCCTGTAGTGCAGTTGTAATTGTATTTAGCAGTGCATATTGCCCTATGTGCGTTCTCCTGTGAACCCTGCACAGCATTGAGGCCTATAACATTTCTTCTGAACAAAAGCTCAATTCCCTAGTGAAAGAAACCTTGGACATGTTGCAAGCTCAGATAAGATTGATAGCCCACTGAAGACCCAGGGAGTGGGAAATTGGGTTGTCCTTGTAGCTGGTCTTTGAGGCCCCAGTGGAAAACGTTTAGTCTCCAGTGTTCGAATTGTGAGCGACTAGTCAGCTGCTGACGGCCTCCTGTGACACGGACGAAGGAATTATGTCCTCGGGTTCCTTACCTGATTAAAACGCTTTCGAAAATTAATTTTCTAATTCTTGACAAGGGAATAGCCGGGATTACACACAATGTGTGTGTAACCCTGTCAAGTGTTATTAATGTTAGGCAAGGCGAAGACTGCAGATTAGCCTCGGTGGTGTCTGTAACATTTTGAGATTTTTTTGAGATATCATTGCACATCAGTAAATAGGCCTGGATTTCTGTGGGTCATATAGGAAGTGACCTGATGTAGGGGTGTTGGGTGCATTGGGATCATCCCCAGGGCCTGCAGCAGCCACGGTTACTGAGCCCTGAGATGGACTGGCATCCTGCCCAGAGCACACTTGAGCTTGTCTGTGGTGTTATCCAGGGATAGGTGATTGAGCTAACGTGACCCATGATATGAGCACTTTGGACACCACAATTTGGCAAGTTGTGTAATGTAAGAACTTGGGGACTGTTCCATTTAGTAATTTAGCACATGGTTCCCAACCTGGGGTCCGCCAAACATTTCACAGCTCAGAGGTGCTCTGAGTTTGTGAAAACACAATTTGAACATGTTAAATAAAATCAATATAACTCACTAACTGGAAAAAAAATCTGTAGATAAAATTACTTTAGGTGCTGATTAATTACTTAATACACTCATAATGAATCATTATTATTCTTTTGTGAGGATGTGTGTGTACAGGTCTACTCTGGTTAGATGTTAAAAGCTTATTTTTTATTTTTAGCTTAATGTTTAAAGAGAAAATGAGGCAAAATGAAAAAAGGAAAAATCTATGAAAGGATCCCATGAGAAAAGGCTACAATTTCTGTTAATTTTTGCCAATAAAGATTTGCAATGGATCATTTTATTCTGTTTGTGTGTGGGCAGAGCTTTAGTTGGATACTCATTTGGGGGGAGGGGGGTTGGGAACCACTGATTTAGCAGATGTCCTAATGCAGAGTGACTCATAACTGATAGGCTGTACTTGTATAAGATCCCATCAATGGCACCTTGACAGTGCTGGAACTTGAACCCTGGACCTCATGGTCCAACGACATGTTAATGTGTCCAAAGTCTTAAGGATTGTAATAGGAAATGATAATATGTCTTATGTACATCTAATTCATGTCTGAATGACAGAAAACTAAAATGAGTGAACTGCTGACAGGAAAGAGAATAGCAGTCTTGAAGGCACAAAGTTTTTATTTCGAAATTATTATGAGAGATACAAATAAGAACTACTGTATTGTACGGTACAATATTATTGTTTAAATACGTAACACTATGTGCAAAGCACCTAAACTTCTGTGTGACTATGGTAATAGCCGATCCACATCCATTTTGGTCACTGTCCCATTTCACAGCAGGTAATGTGGACGTTAAATGGCGCACACCTGTATTGTACAGACTAGCTAACTAGTAGGTAGCTACTTGTGCTGTTTCGTATTTCATAAAGCTTTACTTATCAGAATTGGGTTATGCTGGAACACACACAAAAGCTTGGGCAAGAACATCATTTGAATCCGATCCTTGTGACCTATAAGAGACAGAGGAAGAGATGATCATCGAGATATGTCTGATTTGATGATATCTAATACAGGCGTGAAATTTCTTTGAAGGTCAGAGTTAGCGCGAAAGATCCCCAAGTATTTCAGCCCTGCGGACTTGTAACGTGACGAATGGCCAGACGAATGGTGCAGAATATCTAATAATGCAGCGAGGGAGGAGGTAGGGTTAGAGACACAGGAGAGGAGGCTGTCTGTATGAAAGGAGAGTTTATGAACTCTATTCACAGTTATGAGACCTTTTGCTTGTCTGAAAGATCAAAAGACTGGCTTTGGAGGGCGGTACAGCACCACAATTTTGCACAGTGTGTCCAGCGTAAATTACCATTATTAAAGTATTACTGAAAAATAAGTAGCTCTGGCAGCGCTGGAAGATTCCAAGCAGTTTCTTTTAATGATGATGCATACACTGAGCACTGAGAGCCAGTAACCTTGAATTCAGTAAACTTCATGTGCCACATCCAACATGTCATCTAAAATCTCAGCGTAAAATGTCTGAAATATTTTATATCACCCAATGCACCAGTCATTCTCCAACAGTCTGTCCCCTCTAATGGACTCTCTGGTTCATTTCGTATTTTAGGCATTTAGCAGATGCTCTTATCCAGAGTGACTTACAGCTGATAGTCGTACAATCCAAACAAAGGGATTTGAACCCTGGACCTTCCGGTTCATAGTCCATAGGGCCCTTTGATTTCTGTGATGCAGAGAATACGGATGGAATCGCGGAGACTGAGGAATAAAACCGGACTTCAGATGTAAAGACGAAAATGCATAGAGTTTGAAAATCTAATAGTGAGCATGATCAGCAGATCAGTCTCATATAACTGAATCTGGGGAAAAAATAAGACTGATTTCATAAGGCCTCAAGGACCTAAAATCTTAGGCTACCACAGGAAATGTAGCCTATAGAAGCTGTTATTTTCTGGGAGGTTTTTCAGTTGGTACTGGAATAAACCATTATCCAAATGTCTAATTTCATAATCATTTTCCTGTTCAGAAGCTAAATGTTGCTCATAGTTGGCGACAAAACATTTTCCATTTTGACGCCTGACGATGAAGGGTCATGTTCATTGTAAGCAGCACTGATGGATGACATTTGTGAATTACTAAGTGTGTTGTGAGACTTTCAGTGCTTTTATAATTATACAGTCAGAATCATAACATTCATAGACTCCCTCACAAATAGATCTTGTAATTGCACCAATAAGAGTCTGTAAAAAAGTATTATGGATTTTTGTTGTTGTTGTTGTTGTGTGGTATGGATTTATCATTCAAGCTCTATTTAAAAGCTATATGTCTGCATTAACACACCGCTTAAAGGAAAAGCCTTTTGAATAGTACTATGTATTGAATTCTACTTTTCCAGTTCTCTTTGCTCTGCAACATCAACCCAGTCCTGTGATGGACTGGCATCCCATCCAGTTCATCCTCACACCTGCGCCCTGTGTTCTCCAGGCATAGACCCCGAGAGCCCCCAAGACAATTTCTGGGGGTTAAAACGTCTAAATATGTAATTTAACTCAGGATCCTGGTGTCTGTAAATATGTCCCTGATGTTCAGAAACAGGCTGGCGATGTTCTTGCTCCTTGGGTCCAAAAATACAGCCCTGCTGTTCAGACACACTGCTGACGACGTTTCTTTGCTCAAGAGAGTTATGATGTTCGTAAATATGGCGTCTGAAAGTCAGACTGGCGAAGGCTTTTTGCTCAGGCTGACGATGTTCCAAAAGGAATTTAAAAACAGGCTGATAATGATGATTCTGAAGGTGGGATCTGGTATTCTACAGTGCTGTGCAGAAATCTTAAGCCACCATTAGATTTGTTGTTTTAGCAGTGGTATTTTGATTTTGAACTTGGATTCTTCGCTCCACAAAAGTCTTTGTCTTACACTTTTTATAACACTCCCTTCTGAAAAAGTGGTTTCTTTTTCTGCTACCGTTGCAAAAAAACCATTGATCAAGCTTCTGACTGCAGAAGGGTCAGGGGAGGTCACACTAAATACTTACCCCTGCCACTGTAGCCTTCAGAAGCAGTTTTTTAACACTCACTAAACACCGACTCTCTTTGTAGGATGATCCCCTCTACGAGTCAAGACTTCTTGTTGAGGGATCTGGTGTCTGGGCGCGAGTACAACCTGTGCGTCCTGGCAGTCTATGAGGACGGCATGACTTCGCTGACGGCCACGCGCCAGCTGGGCTGCGTTTCGTTTGTCACCGAGACCGAATACAGCCAGTGCCAGGTGCTGCGCAGCCACTTTCTGGGCGGCACCATGATCATCATCATCGGCGGCATGATCGTGGCCTCTGTGCTGGTATTCATCATCATCCTCATGATCCGCTACAAAGTCTACAACCAGCAGGGAGACGCGAGCAGCAAAGGCATGGCCATGACCAGCTTGCGTTCGCAGAGCAACGGAAGAGGACAAGCTCCCGAACAGGTACCGCGCTCAGGTTCTAAAGTGGCCGAGGGGCAGGAGGAGCAGGGGTCGGGATTTGAGGGGAGCATGGGGCAGGCTCCTGCCTCTTTCAAGGACTCCGTTGCTGTGCCTCTAGCCGTGGACTATGAAAAAGAAACGCAGGCCACAGAGTCGAGCACGGAGGGCGCTGTTTTGCCCGTGAGGAAGCCCTCCTCCAGGACTTGTGCGGAGCAGAAGCGGGGAGCTTTGCGGGATTCCGGCGAGAGGATAACGACTGTGGATGGAAGTAAGTGAGGGTAAGGGTAACGAGTTTGCAAAATTAGAGAGCGACAGAAAGTGGGCCTCATAGGTGATCACCATTGGCGGGTTACTGTTGTTTATGGAGCGACCACAGTAAACGTTACTTTGAAATTTGTTTATGTTTTTTGGTCTTTTCATGACTGTCTGTGTTTTGTTTACCCCCTTTTTGACAATTAACAATTGTCAATTAATTCTGACCTGTTACGATGCTCCCAAACTGGTCTTTTACACTTATATTTAGTCATTTCGTAGACTGATTTATCCAGAGCGTCTTACAACTGATACAGTCTTACAATCCGAGCAATTGTGGGTTAAGGGCCTTGCTCAAGGACCCAACAGAGGCAGCTTAGCAGAGGCAGGAGTTGTACCCTAGACCTGCTGTTCCATAGTCCAGTACCTTAACCACTAGGTTACGACAGTTCCATTTATCAAACTAAATGTAAGAATCACAGACTGAATTTATGAAAATAAACAAAACATAACTGGTCCCGTCAGTCAGCGTTCAGTGACGTTCCCTTTGGCAGAAATGTCAGCGAATTCAACCATTTCTAAAAGCCCTGTAACAGAAACCCCTCCTGCAGGGTCCTTGGCGGTGATAGAGTGGCTCTATAAAAGCATTTTGATGATCGGCCGAGATCTCGTCTTGCCGTTTCTGCCATTTTTAGTGACGTTTTGGACAGTGAAATTGTAAGCTAGGCATGTTTAGCTGTTTTTAAGCACTTTATCAATGTTCAGATTCACACTCGGCTCCATAGATGTGTCCGTGCCTGTTGAGTGTCAGAACTGAGAGTCCACAGCAGGGGCCCCATTTGAAACCACGGCTGTAAAAAGTTCATTTTGTCCTGGATTGCAGGGCAGAACCAAAGGACATGTCACGCAAACTCACCACAGGCACGACATTTCCCATAATGCCCCAGCATCTTTCCAAAAGCTTGATTGGCTAATGCTTTGTCAGAGCCGGTTTCTTAACGGGTATCGGCAAATATTTAAAAGAAAGTCAGCCACACTAGAGACAAGGTAATGAAAGCTCACAGCTATATGTTTCGGCCACTTATAAAGCAAAGGCAGCATTTAAACTGGAGTAACGCCCACTTTAGTGTTGAATCACCTCATCCAGTTAGTGTTTAACTGTGTTTAACTGTGTTAGTGCCCCTATGACAGGCTGGCAAGCAGAGGGGTAAACTGAAAACTGTGATCACTGAAAACAGGCAATGAATGCCTGGCAGAACTGGAGACGCACAACAGATGCTCCACATGAACCAATTGAGGTACTCCGGTTCGTATCCCGCCTCGGGCGAGGTGGTTATTGTCTCCAATTGCGCGTTCCTTCCTCGCTGGGTTTCCTCCCAGTTCTGCCAGGCCCTGTTCCAGTCCCCAGGTCTTGTCCCAGGTCTGTTGGTTGTCACCAGAGGCAGCTCCATGTTTCAGTTTGAGTTACCTCGTAGTCCAGGGGGCTGGCTGTGTGCTAATGTAAATTGAATGTAGTAACTCTGGTAATGTAGTTACTCTGTTTAACTAATTGTCATGATTATCAACTACCTCACCTGGGGTTTCGCTTTATTAGCGAGTCAGAAGGTTTGAGTGGCGTCGATTCATGAGATCGATAATTCACCAAGTCCTAATTAAAAATGTGCCAGACTTTAGACACCTGCTATTCCACACCGGCTGTACACTTGGCAGAACAATGCAGTTCCGTGCTCGTCCCTGACACATTTTATTGTCTGTCCTTTCTAGACACTGCAGGCCAGCAGGTCAGTGAAGAGGAACATGTTCAGCGAGACTGGGCTGATTTTAAAATTTGATGATCACTTCAGCTGTCCCAAAAGTGGCAGCCATCAATTTTGAAAAGTAAGGGATCTGTTTTTATTGCTTTCACTGATAAGCCGAGGTGTGGAAGGATTTGACACATGGTGGAGAGAGAGAGAGGCTGTCTAAACAAATTGTGCATGTGCTGCTGCTGTCATGTTGAAGTCGTGTGCTAAATATGCTCACTTTATTAGGTACACCTCCATGTTTCTACACTCACTGTCCATTTTATAGAGGCACTTTGTAGTTCTACGATTACAGACTGTAGTCCGTCTGTGCCTCTACATACTGTCCCCTTTACTCTGATCTCTACGGGTCAGGACCCTCACAGGACCAGCACAGATCAGGTACTGTTTGGGTGGTGGATCATTCTGAGCACTGCAGTGATACTGATGTGGTGTTGGTGTGTTAGTGTGTGTTGTGCTGGTACAGGTGGATCAGACACAGCAGTGCTGCTGGAGTTTTGAAACACTGAGTGCGTTTGCATGCACACTTTGATCTAGAAATCAGATTAAGCAATCCGATATCCCAGTAATCGGATTACTCATAGCATCTATACTAGTTATTCGATTTCCTAACCCACACGGTTGCCAAGTCCACCTATTCTAAAGATTTGGTTTTAGTTGGCTTACTTTTCGATTGAGTGGGACAGGTTTTTTTCTGTGGATCTGGCAACCCTGGAATGAAATGCGCCATGGAATTAAAGGCATCGAACACTTTGTGGAGACCCTGAAATGCAGTATATCATCAATATTTTGATGATTTAATATTAAATATTGACATTTATGTCACATATTTCTGTGAGATTACTGGCTGGTTGCAAAGTAGAAATCCGATTACTGACTGAATCATGTAAGCTACTCAGTGCATGATCAGATTACTGCCCAAATCTGATGTTCTGCAGTTATCGGACTAATAAGTGCATGTAAATGCACTCCGTGTGTTCAACACACTATTATACACACCTACCATATTGCTCCACCTTGCAGATGTAAAGTCAGAGGCAGTAGCTCGTCCTTCATCAGTGCTCACAGGATGCTGGTGGCTGGACATTTTTGGTACGTGGACTATTTTCAGTCCAGCATTGACACACGCACGACAGTCTGAGTGTACAAACAAGGAGGTGTACTGGAAAGGTAAACTCATGTTTACTATTCGATGTCGTAGAGTTGTACTAAACAGTGTAACAGCTGCATCCTTCCCTAACATATCGCCTCATGTGCCTTTCCTCTTCCCTTGTTTCCCTTGTAGAGCTCTTCAAGTCACCAAAAATCAGGGATGGAATCATTTGTTAAAAGGAATCCCGTGGGCCGTTCTCTCTCACGCAGCTCTTCACACAGTACCTCCCTCCGAGACTGCCTGAGCAATTCCTTCAGGACTTCGCTGTTGACTCGATTTACTTTCACAAGACATACAAAACTGAGCTGAGGCTGATTTACGTCGCTGGCTTTTGGAATGTATCGCCTTTTAAAACCCGCTGTGGCCAGGATTGTTTTGTGCTGCTACCAGCTACAGCGTTCATCCTAACCTGTTTGGCGGCGGGAGGAACCCGAGACAGGATCAGCAGAGGGTGAGTACACGCTTGCTCTTTTGAAGCTCGTCTGCGTTGCTTTAAGTGCGAAGAGCTGTGGCGTGCAATACAAATGACCATCTGTGCTGCTGTAGCTAGCAAAAACAGTCCAGGTATGCTCCATCTTAAAACACTGAATAAATTATAATGGGAAAGAATCTGTCTTTGAGCTAAGCACTGCCTGATGAATGCTGTTACTGTCATTGCTTACTTGTGTACAGGAAGCCTATTATTATTGTGTGGTTGCACTCTAGTGCAGTGCGTTTTGCTTCTTCTGCTCACACAAGTCAGTCCACGCTGCGGCTCCACGAGCAGAGGCGGGAGTTAAAGAGAGAAGTCTGATATTCACTCGAAAGCTCCATGCTCATTAGCTCACGTTTGGACTAGAGACTGTTCTAACTTGGTTGATGTGTTTCGGGACTTTTTCTGTATACCTCAATTTGTGTTTGTATGGATGACTTTCCAGTTCTTATTTGTACCGAGCTGTAAATGGCGCTTCTACGTGTATGTGCCTGTCCTATTGTAAGTACTCCTTTGTTTGTCAATAGTAACCTTTTCAGGGTCCATAGGGACTTATTTGCAGGAGGAATACAATACTGTCGATGTAAAAATAAAGATAAACACAGCAGAGATGTTCACTGAGCGAGGGCTGTTGTGAATCTGAATCACTGTGTATTGAATCATGATTCGTGAATCGAGGTTTGGCTGAAACGAGTCATACGGCTCGACTCAAACACAAGTTTAAGCAAGCGCATAGAGCAAACGATGAGAACAGAGATACATTTTTCTTGTCAGAATGCTTCGAGAACCGAATTCGACAAGTTCCGATGTAGTCCAGAACCGTGGCATTTCGTTTCAGAAACTCATCAATCGCTCCTGCTTTCGGCGGTATTTCTGACACGTTTAGATATAGTTTGCACACAGTTTTCTTGTGAAAATACAGACGTTAAATTAGTAATTAGTAACTAGACGAGAATGAAAAGACTTGTCATGTCCAAAATGGAGGCAGCAGCAAATCAGTCCTGACCTGGGCTGATGAAGTTTGTTTTTAATGATGCCTGTGTCACTTTTCTGGCTGTGCTTATTTAATGAATTCAGTGTCATGACTTCTGTCAGTTCAGAAAGTTCATATTTGGGACTCGGGTAGCAGCCCGTGGTCGAAACACCAAAATGCAATGTAAACGCACAATAGTCAAGGTAATGGATTAAAACTGGTGCACAACACTGACAATGAGACTGACTAAGGGTGGCATTCATGTAGACCTTGAGGTAATGAGCAACAGGTGAAAGTAATTGGTATCCATGGAAACTGCGCTGTAATTCTGTTATGAGGCCTGGGATGGGAAAACTGCTGTGAGGTGAAAAAGGATGAAACGGGATTCCTCACTGGATGAGCGTGGTACTGGTACAGCTGGCACTCAAAACTGGATCTGAGTGGATCCGCATTTGTTGGCCATGGACTGAAATTTAGAGAACAACTTGGAGCTAATACAGTCTTATAAGGGACTGTGGTGGTCTAGCAATTATACCAGAAGGTGCAGGGTTCAAATCATGCCTTTGCCATTGTTGCATCCTTCAGCATAAGGTTGGATTGTAGACCCCTGTATGGTTTTGGCTGGGTAGCATTCAAGAAACCAATTTTTCAGAAGGGAGTGACAAATCCAAGTTTGAAATTTTTGGGTCCAGTTGTCGCCAATATGTTATATATGCTCATTATATACCACTGCTAAAACAACAAATCTAAGGGTGGCCTAAGACTTTTAAGAGTAATTTAGCACTAGTTCGGTCCTTACGTCACTAAGAATGACCTTGACTTGGAGGTTTGTTTTATGTCCAGTTAAAAGATTAACTTAAATAGACTAATTTGCCAGTTGGTGTTCAGTGATCTTTTGAACCAGATACACTTCTCGATGCCCAGCTTTCCGTTGCAGGCTGTGCATCTTATACGCTCTTTAATCACATTAGCAAACTAAGAAAATGGAATCGAGGTAAAAATGTAAAAGCAAAGAAACAAGATCCCCGCTTATCAGGGTCACGTAAAAGTCCGAAGTCAAACCCGAAATTCACTGGCTGCACTCAGATATATACCCCAGACAGGGCGCCAGTTAATAGTGTTCCAAAGATACAAGTTCAAATACAAGTTCCATCATGTATTCAAATGTATTCAGGCCCTCAGGAACTGACATTTCCAGCAGTTTACCATCATGATGTAAAAAAAAGTAAAGTCTTCAATGTACGTACTGTATTGCAATGTTTAGCAAAGCCAGAATTGTGCGATAAGAAAGAAGGAATTTGTGCAAGTTTATGACTTCAGAAACAAGCACAAGGTCGTGTCGCATAATGATGAGAAAAAGGAAGAAGAGATATAAGTCGGTGCTGATACAGTATATCACTCATTACCAGATGAAACTGATTTCTTATCTAATCTGTAACTTCAGAACCAAGTGAAATGTCACACAAAATGAATTTCTGATAGCGAATCAACAAGATAAGAAGCGATACTGTTTCTTACTTCCGAACAGATTGTGGTGTTATGAATTTCACCCTGGAGCATGAAAAATGGGCCTTACTCCAGAGATTATGGAGCAGTGGGGTTTTTTTGGGGGGTGTTTCACTTTCAACTTTCAACAGCTGTTAAATGTAATAGGTTCATTTTTTACACAGTTTATGCAAGTTAAAGCAGCCGCTCTTAATGAGGAAAGAGCTTGTTAATGCTTTATAGGCAGATCCCTAATGTTAAATTAACCCTTACAAGTTTAATAAGATGCTTGAGAGCAGTTTGCACGTGCAAATCCCAAATGATGTAATGTTTTGGAATAATCTGTTTAGTGATCCTTATTCACTAAACCACCACTAACCACCTGCAGCGTATTAGCTCTGCTTAGTGTGTCTCCGTAAAACAGATAGATTTAATGGGGGTCGCTGTGCAGCACTGGGGAATTGATGCCGCCGTTCCAACCTCACTCATAGGCACAAGCCAGTCATGCTGGCATGATGCCCATACTTGCTGAAGGTACTGCCAGGGAATAGAGTGGTGTTGTCGTGAGAAAATGAGTGAGAAGAGGGTTGTCTAAATTGGGCCCACGGCAAATATGTGGCTTCTTCAGTGTTATTTCAAACATCTTGCGAGTTATTTTGGATGCATAACTAGATTTAAATGTTGGCTCGCTATTAATGAAGTTTAAAAAACGATTAAAAAGTTTGGCGAACACTAGGTGTCGCTGTTACGCATAAAATATCCATCGTCTTTGCTCGGTTTAGGGATATCAAGCTTTTGTCGAAACATGGCGTCAGCGAGGAAACAGAAACCGAATGCAGACCATTTCAGGGCACACCGGCAAATTTGTTTTGTTTCACAGCAAAGGTGCGATATCTTTTTTTTTTTTTTTACAGTTTTTATGTACACAGCATATAGAAATTGCCCAAGACCCATCTACTGTTAGTCAGATTAATAAAAGCAGTCTTATCTAATTTAGTCAGTATATTATTATTATTATTATTATTATTATTATTATTATTATTAAGTTGGGTGATTACTTTGTTCTGTGTGAATTAATTTCAGTAAAAAATGACTCTCCCATTGAGATATCAGATAACCGGATTTTTAATAAGCATTAATCATTGATTAGAGTAAAAGCTACTGAAGCTGATTGCAAAAGTTGGAAGACAGTCACTCATCGGCGCACAATTTGCATGACAGTCTATTATTTTATTAAAGAGCTCAGGAGATTCGTGGCAGTTCATCTATGGCTGATTGCCCCAGGCTTCCACCGAATCGTTCAGAAACCGCTCTCGCTTGATATCTAACAGCCAGACGGGAAATAATTGTATATTCAATAGCAGCTGATTAGAAACAATGTGCAGTGATATGAAGAGTAAAACTCAATGCAACAGCATCCAGGGGCTAAATGCCTGACCATTCGGCCTGAACCGATCTGCGTAACAAGCTGACGTATGTGTAAAGAACTCCATTGTGCTTCGTACATGCAATTAAAGATGCCAGGCTTACATGAAAAGGTTCAGAGTGAGGACTTGAGTTTGAAAAGTCTCACACCACCGAGAGCATACGAGAACGTTCTGCTTGGAATTAGGTGCTCAAATTACTACTTAGACGTGTGTTATTAAATCCTAATTTCTTCCTACATCAGTGCAAGTCCATTTAAGCCCCTGGAGCTGACCTGGGTGTAGGATGAGTGCGGTGCCGGATCACTCGGCAGATTTGTACTCGAGGCTGCTTGCTTTGCGTGGGCCTTTTGTGGTGCTGCGTAGGAAGAGTTAAGGGTTTATTGTGGTGCTTCCACATTGAGTGTGCTACCGTTGACTTTTTTTATTGACTACAACTGCAGGATTTGAATCAAAGTGTTAGACAGAAAAATGTCCAGTCTTAGACACAATTACTGCTTTAAATCAGTAAGTTTATAGTTACTACTACAGGTGTGCGCAGTTTAATGGCTGCATTACGTTCTGTGAAACAGGTTGTTAACCGGAATGGATGTTGTCTAGACATTACTGTAGTCACACAGTGTTTTTTAGCTATTGTATTGTAAATATAAAGGGTACTTTCACAAGAAAACTGTGCAAATGGCAAATAACTGCGTTAGTGTTACTGCTGAAAGCCTAAGCTGTTATATACATGCTAAACCTTTTTAAATTCATGGAAATTCACAAGAATTATAGAAAATAGAATAATGTACTGTTACGACCCGTGCTAAGCCGTAACACCGAACAGGATGGACTGATAGACCTGATACTTTTGTTTTTGTTTTGTTGTTGGAAGCCAAAAATGCATCGACAGACAGCATTACAAACAGCACACAACATTTCACATAGCTATAGTTAGACCAGTTTATATAATTATAGGTTAGAGAGATTATACAGGGAGCAGAGGGACAAACAAAGTAGTAGTACTTACAATAGGACAGGCACTTACAAACAGCATTTACAGCTTAATACAAATAACTAGTGGAAAGTAATCCACACAAACACAAGTAACTTACACAAAAAAGTCTCTAAACACAGCAACCAAGTTCCTAAACTCTCTGCTCGTGGATCCACAGTGTTGGTCGGCTCTCGAGGTGACCATGCTGATTGGCCGGTTATGGCCGCACCATCCGTAGTTGAAAGATAGGCTTTATTTCCTGTTAGAATTAATTCTTATCGATCCGACCTGGTTTGTTAAAGTCAACGGACATGGGTTGGATGGTCATGAAACGGTTTAGTTCCACTCGGAGAGGAAATCAAATCATGAACTCGTGAATATCGTGACTCTAATAGAATCACTCTATTAACTGCTATGGGAGTCTACAAACATTTGGCCATATAGTGTACAATTAGTTTGTAGTTTGTGCTTTAGACCACAGCCTGTGCCAGTCCTTGCGCTTGGAAATTCCCGCTTGCTTTACACTGAAGTTCAGACATGTATAGAGATACCTTGGTACGGTTCCTTACTCTGACTTTTGTGGACAATTTTCTTGTCTTCTGTTCTTAGTGTCCATGTTTTGAAAAGCTGATTACTCATACCCCCTCATATCTCCACAACAGACCTCTCTCAAATGGCCATTCTTGTTTATGTATAAATGAGCTAGTCAGACACTGTTGCATTATTAGTATACAATGTTCTGATTAGGTGCCCTAGGTTGGGACACAGAACTACAGCGTGATGGACCAATTGCATTTGGTCCTGTTCTGGACACTGCTTGGTTGACAGATAATGGTTTGTGTGTGAGTGAGTGTTGTGTAGCGTCAGTGGTGCAGAGAATCAGAGTTTAAAAGTTGTGTAGCGTCCACCAGATATTATTAGGTTAAAAAATAATGATTGCGAGACGTAATTCGATGAATGTCTCTTCACAGATGTTCTGTTGGTCGATGCTGTTATGGTTCTTAAATTTGTTGTGTAATTTGATTGTTTTATTCCTCACATCGCTATAATCTTGTTTGCCTGACGATATCACCTTACAGGTGATGTCCGTAATTTAATCAGCCACTCTTAAGATAATCAATTTTTGTAGGCTTCATGCTCAAGATTAATAACAAACCCCTGATCGTGTCACCTCAAACGAGGTACTGCAGACAGTGGAAACGTAAAGCACGTATGACTGTGGATGTAGGACTGTGGTAGCCTAGTGGTTAAGGTACTGGACTAAATGGACCAGAAGGTCCAGGGTTCAAATCCCACCTCTGCCAAGCTGCCGCTGTTGGGTCCTTGAGCAAAGGCCCTTAACCCCAATTGGCTTGGATTGTAAGACTATCAATTGTAAGTTGCTACTGGATAAGGGCGTCTGCTAAATGCTGTACATGTAAATGTAAAATGTATGACCTAATTTGCGGTATCGCCCCAAGTGAACACCAATTTCAGAGTTTATGCTTAATTATTCTTTACTCGTGCACCTTTTACGCAAATAAGACCAATGAGCTGCAGGTGTCTATACAGATATGATAATAGGGATGTCGGTAATTATTCTAGTCTAATACGTTTTTCTATACCAATATAAATGATGAATGATGAAAGAAAAATCAAGTAAAAACCCCGAAATATCATACAGCATGGTAAAAATATTAACTAGCACATAGATTTACAGTCGTCTACAAAAATACAGACTTCTTTAGTAAGTAGATTTGTGCACTGGTATACATGTACGATGGGGTTACGGTCATGGGCACCCTAAATAAAACACTCAGTGGCGCCATCTTCCAAAGAAGATGCACGTGATCCAGTCCAGTTGGTGGCGATAATGCACCGGTATGGTATTGCCATAAAACCCAAAAGAAAAAGAAGAAGAACTAGGGTGTGATCATAGACATAGTATATTATAATACATTATTATATTATTATTATTGTATTGTGTATATGTCTATTATATCAGTCTATGGGTGCCATTACAGTCACACTCTCCGCCTTGGTGCCGCTGTCCCAGTGATAAGACGTGCCGAAACTGTGCTATATAGTTTCATGTATTTATTGATTATTAGTAGTATATTATGCACCTTTGCTTTATTCGTGCTTTAATTATTAACAATCAACGTAAAAAACAAACATTTGGGGTACGGGAACGGATTAACCCTATTTACATTTTTTCTTTGGGGGAAATTTGATTCTGACTTCGAACAAATCAGAGTTGGAACGGCTTTCTGGAATCAATAAATTGAATTCCGACGTTCCAATGTATTAGGAACAACATGGAAGATCGTCCAGATGAAACCGAGACTCACCGAGTGAATATGAACCAGTTTATATAGTTATACAGTAGCTTAGAGAGAATGTACAGGTAGTGGGCGACAAAGAAAGGAGTACTACCTACAATAGGACAGGTACACTTACAAACACCATTTACAGCTTGGTACAAATATGTAGCGGGAGGTTATACACACAAACACGAGTCTCTAAACACATCAACCGACTTAATATTGAACTTCAGCAGTCGTCTTGATCATGGCTGCATGCCTAAATGCATTGGGTTGATATTTGAACAGGTGTACCTAATAAAGTGCATCACAACCTTATATAACCTTATTTTACTAATACGAATTACACTGAATGTCAATATTGAACCCAAAAGTGTGTGTGCGCTTTCTATTCTCTTCCGGTTTAATCCAGTTAGATGTAAGTATCTACACATTTGTTCTCTATTACAGTCCAGGTTCTAACTTTGTTTTTCTCTTTCCTGTAGGTAATCACCTTTTTCATCTTTACAGACATCCAGAGTTTTGCTACAGTTCATTCTGCATCTGTGCTTAGCCAGCTTCAACAGCCCGGCTGACTTGTCCTGCCTATTTACAATCATCATTTTCCAACTGCCCACTGAGAACTGAAACAGGCTTCACGATGACAAATGGGGACAAATAGGTTCGCTCTCGGCTCAGATATGATTTTTAAATTGTTCTGTCACTTGTCGTTTTCTTTTTTTTGTTTGTTTGTTTTTCCTTTTGTAACTGAGCATACACAATTTCAAATCTTATAGTTTTGTACATGTAGTTTTTATGGTGTGTATTTTTTTTAGAAAATAAAGGACTGGATTATTCGACATGTTTGGATCTTAATTGATATCAAGAGGCTGTTGTTACCAGCTGCCTGTAATGTTGTTCTCACAGCCACACTGTATATCTGTATGGAGTCAGGCTTGTGTGTAAAAACGTTATAATGCCTATGGAAAATCACCATAATTGTGCATGTTTTGCCCATTATTCCTTGCAGAATTGTTGTGGTTCTGTCAAATTTCAAAGCGAGTGGCAACGGAGAGCTCTCTTTGAATCCGCCCACAGATTTTCTGTTGGATTTAGGTCAGGGCTGTTACTTCAACCTCCTATCATAAATCCATTTTATTGTTGTGGTTTTTTTATGGTATGTTTAATGTCGTTGTTGTGCTGAAAGGTGAACCACCTGCCCATCTTCAGCTGATGACCACAGCTTGTGCTCAATGATTTGCCTGTACTTGGCACCATCCATTTTCTCTTCAGTCTTGACCAAGAAATGCAGGCACACAATGTTCTGTTTCCACCGCCATGCTTCACAGTAGGTACAGTATGGTGTATTTTGTGTGAGTGCTTGGATTTTAGTCCAAATATTCTATCTTGGTCTCATCTGACCATGAGACCTTTTGCCATATGGCATCAGAAGCACAAATGAGGCACTTTTTGACCCGGTCAGCTTTGTGTAAAGCTTGTGAGATTGTTGCCACACGCACAGAGCAGCCAATCTCAGTCGTAAAGACTTGTAAATCCTTGGCGCTGGCCTCTTGGTGGCTGCCCTCGTTTATATTCGGATGAACAGCCTAATTTGAGCAAGGTGTTGGTGCTGCCCTTTCCAATTCTTAATACGGCTCTAAACAATATTCTTAGAGATAGTTAAAGCCTTGGAAATCCTTTTGTATATTTCTCCTAGCATGTGCACCTCTACAACTTTATCCCAGAGAGACGGTTTAGTAATGAAGTAATTAAAACCTCTGCAATTGATGTCAGGCGGTGGCCAGTTAGTCTGATGTAATTATTGTTGGTGATTGGTTGTACCTGAGTAAGTTTCTAATGGTTACTCTAAAGGGGCTATCACTCATCCGAGCCAGGTATTTTACTGTTAATGTGTAGACACAACCGGGAATATTAAGGGTGACGAAAAGTTCATTTTCACAGGGTCTGATGATTTATATGTAATAATGTTTATACGTGTAATGTCTACCTGAAGCTTATGAGATTATGGAATTATGGATAATGTACAAAAACTATACAAAAGTCTTAGGACACCATTAGATATGTTGTTTTTAGCAAAGCTATAATGACCAAAAAATTGAGATTTTGCCACTCCATAATCCTTTTTCCACTGATCTTCATTCCAATCTTTGTGGCCTTTTTCACCCTGTCTCATTTTTTCAAAAAAAAGTGGTTTTCTTCAAAAAAATGGTTTCTTCGCCGTTACCCTTCCGAAAAGACCATTTCTGAACAAGCTTCTTTGGACTGTAGTAGATATGGCATCCCGATGAATCTGCCAGATGCTGCTCACACTAAATGCTTGCCACTGTAGCCTGTAGAAGCTGTTTTTTCTTAGTTTTTTAATACTGCATACAAATTTCCTGTATTTCTGGTTGTAAGTAATTATGTATGGTAATTATGAGAGTGTTGAAAACAGTGGTCTACACCAATCTAATGGTTGGCCTAAGGCGTTTTTGCATGGTACTGTAGTTACCATAACTTTCCACAGTTTCCATTTCATCAGTTCTTCAGAGAACTGGCATGCCTGAGAGCTAATGTACACCTATCATACTTGGCTATGCCTAGGCATATAGTTCTTATATACCCCAACACATCAGTGTGAATCTACAAATAACACTCTTTTGGCTTGCTTGCTGCCGTGATTCATCAAATGCATTATCTGTGAAATCCTGGCCTGAACAGACATCAGTAGATGGCTTATAAATCACTCGTGCTCTCGAAATGGATCATAACGCAAAGAGCACTTCCTTGATTATGCAGTGAATGTGGCTCAGCTAAGAGACTAGCAGATAATGCTGCGTGGCCTAGGCAGTGGCATTAAAAAATCAATACCGCATTCTGTCTTGTAAGATGTTAATGGTGTCATTTCGGAGCCCGGATCAGGTTCTGTCTCTCACAGAGTATTTACCCTTTGGAAATGAAGACTGTATGTGGAGCAGCGGGGCTGTGCAAAGCAACGTGAGGTCATGCAGGTGTGTATCTGCGTGTGGACGTGAGGACGTGCTTGAGAAACAAAGCCTCTATTTTCTGTTTGTGTGAATTCGCAAGATGAACGAATTAATCTTTTTCGACAGAGCGTGATTTGGCGACACCCTTTGGATATGTGTGGAATTACATGTAGACATTGAAATAGCTTATATACAGGTCCGTATTCCATATTGCAAACCTTTTTTAAACTCGTTGTGGGTAGTAATTATAGGCTGTACACACTTACAGATCTATGAATAAGCTATACCGAGCGATGCTTTATGTCTATGGCATTTCTGGAACACATTGCTAACCAGTGTTTGGGTGAGAACATGTTTTTGAGTCCACGGTATTTCTTGTCGGTGACACGATGATTGACTAAAGGTGCCGGAGTTGGATTTTGAAGAGTCGTTTTTTGTTAATGTGTGCTGGCAATTGTTTAGTTTGCTTACATATAGAATACGCTGATAATTTGGGGATGTCCCAGCCTAGCTTAAGCTCCATCATGGCAGCCATAATGTATGGCTATGGCAAGTTTTGGGCTTGGAAATGCCAGTGGTGGACAAAGTACATAAACCATGTACTCCACTTGAGTAAAAGTACAAAAGGATTTGCCTACAAATGTACTCAAGTATCGAAAGTACAAGTACCAGGTTTTATACCGACTCCAATGTCCTATGTTTGTATATGTTACGTATTTATGCACACACAAGTTAAAAGGAATGGCAGAGTAAAAAGTAAGATATTTGACTTTGAAATGCAGTGCAGGTAAAGAAAAAAGTAATAAATACTTCAGTAAAGATACACAAAAAACGACTTAAGTATAGTAACAACTACATTTACTTCATTGCTGTCCACCAATGCTTAATACAAATCAATCACAGGTCACAATATGCCACAGCCCATTTCAGTATTGTTGCTTCCCATCTGCACCCCTTCATGAGGGTGCTATGTGGGTTAGGGAATGGAATAAGCAGCCTTAGAAAGAAGGGATGCTGCCGTCGTCTGTGATGCAGTGTTTAAAGCGACTGTGATGTGATGAGTAAGACACTGACACAACTTAACTAAAACGTCTCGAGGGTTGCAGGCATCTTTAGGCTCAGTTTGGGATGCAGTGGTTGGCATAATTAAACTGACAATTCATTACATCAAATTTACTTAACGCTGGTGAACAGACCAGCGTGGTGGAAGCAGTGTCTGGATTCCCAGTTGTAATCCCTACAAAAGACTACACTTAAGTTGTTATGAGGCACCAAGTCTTGTTAAATTGAACTTGGATGAAGGAAGATGGGGAAATTGCTTTTTACTAATATGCTGAAATTCTGTCAGTCTGGGCGTTTGAATGGACAGGCCGCTATCGAGTCGTCTTCTGCCATTTCTGAGCCATTGATCAGTGGAACACAATGACTCTTCCTCTGAACCATTGAAAGTTGGTACCTTAGAGCTGCACCTTGTGTTACTGCCCGATCCTCATCCGGCAGTCTGTAGCAATCTCGGCGAGCGAGGCCCTGTTGCGCTTTGAAGAGATGCCGTTGTTCCTCCCTGTCTCACTTAGGTGGCCCATCATGGTGCATCCAGCTCTCACTAAAGAGCTTCTAAGGGTCCTTGATGTCACAGGTTTTGATGGAAGCAGCGTGTTGTGGAGTAATGGTATGGTATGTAATAATATGATGTTTCTAAGGGCTAGACTAGACAAAACCAAACACAGAACCGCACACATAGAAACACAAGTTTGTCTTTCTATCACTGTGGGGACTTTCCATTGATATGACATTACTGTAGGTTGTTAATTGTACAGCTAGATCTAACCTTAATCTCATTAAGCAAAAGTACTAATTTGACTATTGTGCATTTTCCAAAAAACTGGCAGATTTATTTTTAAATAACAGTTTTCCAGAGGCACTAGGAAATGTACTGACGTGGTAAAAATGTCAGATCTTTCTATGGTTGTGGGAACATTTGGTCCTCGCCTTGATATCTTCTTGGTCCTCCCAAGGTTTCTTCCTTATAATGTTTAGGGAGTTTTTCCTTTCCATTGTCACCCTAGGATCGCAGAAAGGCTACAGTAAATCAGATAACCACGCTGTACAATTGTGGTGAGCAGAAAAGCATCTCAGCTTTGATGCGGATGGGACACAACAGAAGACCATACTGGTTTCTGCTCCTGTCAGGCAAGAACAGAAGACTGAGGCTACAGGGTTTTGAAGACTAGGAAAACCTAGTCTGAATCTCGATTTCTGCTGAGGCACACATGGTAAGCTCAGAATTTGACCCCAACAGCAAGAATCCATGGAACCGACCTGCCTTGTGTCAACAGTCCAGGCTGGTGTATTAGGGTATACTGTTGCAGGGAATGTTTTTGGTGCATTTGGGCCAATCAATCATCCCTTGAATGCAACAGCCTATGTGAGTATTGTTGCTGACCTTGTGCATCCCTTCATGGCTATGATTTATCATCTTCTAATAGCTACTTCCAGCAAGATAATGCACCACAAAGGTCGAACTGGTTTCATAAACATGACAGTGAGTAAATTGTTTGTCAGTTTTGTTCACGTGATGCAGTCATGTCGACATGGAGCTGAACTTCAAAGGAAAGGTTCTAACATTCCGTGGAATCTGGGCCACAACGCACCGAGGTAAGCACAGCGTTTGTAGTAATGTGCTCGGTGAGTGTATGTCTGCTTGCTCTACACACAGGCCCAGCCTCCGCGACTTGAGGGAACTCAGACAGATGGAAGCCTCTGGCGAGACAGAACACAGGCACTGGGGTCACACACTTTTGAAGCTGGTTTGGAGCACCAGAGGTGATTGACCGACAGGCCTCTTCTCGCCAGAGGGGCAACAGGAACCAGAGTAGCTCAGCTGGGAGAGCACTGGTTCCCAGTGTGGAGCGTCCCCGGTTGATATTCTGCCTGTTTCATCTGTGTCTGTGTTGCATTTGAAAGGCTTCCATCTGTTCGAGTTTCAGAGTTGCTGAAATCAAGGGGGCTGGGTCTGCAGAAGTACAGAGGTGAGAGGGTGTAGTG